>JXCR01085290.1:230783-253251 GCA_002079205.1 Phalaenopsis hybrid cultivar | reverse complement strand
AAAAATACACTACATTGTTATTTTTTGAAGTGCTAAGCACAGTGTGATGCACATGAATTCCTTTTACTTGTGCAGAAAATATAAAGCAAAGCAGCAGTACACAAGCTAGGGCGTTAATGATTTCTATATCATATATGATATATTTTGTACATACAATAGTTACTTAATTAGCCAAATTTAAACTTACACGCTAACAAATATTTTTTTAGAAATATAACGATATAATAGCAATTTCTAGTTATCCAAAGCCAAAAAAATGAAAAGCATGAATGACCAACTAAAGATAAAAGCCAGCCTAAAGTAAGGAAATGTAAAAAATAAGGTATTGAGAAACATTTTCAAGAAGAAGCTAGTAGCGCAAGAAGAAAGAACAAGTGAAAAGCATAAAAGAAAACTAACGAGCAAGAGAGTGCAACAAGAAGAACCAACATGAATTAACTAGTTTCAACAAGAAAGTATGTAGAGCTAATGATAAATAATTAAATAACTATGAGATCTAATAAAAAGCAAAAATTGGTGCATGGTTATTGTGACAAATGCCAAACTAAACCATGACATCTAAACTTGTGCATGGTTATCGATGAGTTTTGCTCTGGTCGCGATTCCATGGCGACCGAATAGCCCTCGATATCTTTACGCCGGAACGAGAACGAAGCCTGTTCGTCGCATTGTCGTCTCGTCGTACTCGAAGAAGAAGGGAAGGGGAGCGTCGTAGCAAGTTCGTCGCCACCCTAGCTCTCGCACGAAACCTCGTCCTGCTCGAAGAAGGGAAGGGAGCATCGTAACAGGTTCGTCGCCGCCCTAGCTCATGCATGAGCCTTTCCTTCTTCCTCTCCTTCGATCACGACTTTTCTGACCAGGTGAAAGACTTTCGTCATCACAAAAGCCGTACACAAGGTTTCATCAGCTTCGACGTAGATTGCACCTGCAGTCTGCTCCTTCATCCTCTTCTTCGGCACAACACCTCCTTTGTTTGACAATGCCTCCCACTGCGGCATCCTTTCACTTTTTTTTGTCTTCTACTTCGATGGCTACTGTTCCACACTCAAATCAGTACCTAGGCAAAAAATCTTTTGTTGAGGTGCTTGGTAAGGGTCTAGACTCTGAGAAGGTTGTCGAACATGTGGTGTTTCCTTAGAACTATCATGATTCTCTTGAAGGGAAAGCCGACTGTCCATTTGTTAAGAGGGCTTGTAGGAAGGGTGGTAAGACCGCTCTTATTTTTTCAGACCTCGAAGTCTCTACTCTGGTTGAAAAATGCAAATTCAAACTCATTGGAAAATTTTAGTTGGGGCATCCAAAATAGAGGTTATTCGCAAAGCTTTCGAGGATCTTAAACTTGTAGGACAATGGACGATAGGTCTCTTTGATAGGAGACATGTGATGATACATACTACATAGATGAAGACTATGCTAGGATTTTTTTAGGAAATTCCTCACCATTGAAAGAAAAACTATGAAATTGCTCAAGTGGTCTCCTGAATTTGATCCTAAATAAGAATCACCTACAGTAACAATATGGTTTAAGTTACATGGGCTTAAGTTTCATCTTTTCAACCATCGGGTCCTTTATTCCATTGGAGCCATGCTTGGGAGACCAATAAAATTAGATGTACCCACTTTTAATCTCACCAGACCTTTTGTTGTCAAGTTCCTTGTGGAGAGAGATATCACTTTACTTGACATTGAAGACATTTGACTTGGCACTACACATAATGAGTACTGACAATAGATTGTCATGGAACAAAGACCATACTATTACACCCATTGTAAGATGTTTTGACAAACTTGAAAAACGTTTCAAGCTCCATCCTAATTTGAGACCACAACCTCAAGTGTCTCACCTAACTACTCAAGAAGCACCTATTCCACCAACTGAAACGGTGGAAGCTGCAACTAGAGAGGATATTGCCACTGATTTTTCCCCAAAGGAGCGCCCCTCACTACCTCAGCCCCCCATGTTGCTGAAAACAAGGATACTCTCATTTTGGTGCCAGATAATGCTTCATATGCTATGGAAACAATTATTGTTGGTGTTGAGGGCCCTCATACCATGGCTGAGTGTTAAGTTCAAGGTTTGCAACACACAGAAGTTGATCCCTTTGATGAACAACTCAGTGATAAGTTGGGACAACTCTTAGAAGATGATTGACAAGTTTACAAAACCAGGAAGAAGAAAAAAGGACTAAAGTAACTCGAGAATTTACAGGAGGATGTTTTGCTAGTTTCGGGTGGAAGCCATCATCACAGTTTANTCAGCAACAAAATTCACGCCCTTCACCATGCAGTTCACTTTCATTTTATATGATCATCTGCAGCTGATGGCTAAACAATTAGGATGATTTACATACATACCACTCTCCTAAAAAGATTTGGCCATGTTGTATAAAAAAATCATCTTATTTTTTAAAAATTAAATAAAAATATGACACTATAGAACACAATGGAAAAAAAGGATTCATGTAACTAAAACCAACTTAGTGGGATAAAGGCTTGTTGTTGCTGGTGTTGCAAATATATATTTAATTAAGTCCAAAAAACAATATGCATAATTTGAACCCCCGACCTCATGATGAGAGACTACATCCTCAACTATTATATGTCGTGAATAAGTGAGCATTGTTGTACATAAATACCACATAATTCCTATATATTTACACATATCTAACCCCTAAACTTCAATTTTTCCATACATGACACCTTACCTATGCATGAAAATATGAATTTAACTTACTGAAAGTTAAAATGGTGACATTTTTGATATGATATTAAAGTTTTTGGTGGCATAAATANAATTCCTATATATTTACACATATCTAACCCCTAAACTTCAATTTTTCCATACATGACACCTTACCTATGCATAAAAATATGAATTTAACTTTCTGAAAGTTAAAATGGTGACATTTTTGATATGATATAAAAGTTTTTGGTGGCATAAATGNCAGGATAATATTGTATATGCAAATTATAGTCTTTGGGGAGCTCCAATCATCTCCTCCACCTCAAAAGTCAACTCTTTTTGTGTGACATAAATATTTAAGAGTCTGTTGATCAATGAATATTTCATACTTCACCTCATATAGGTAATGAGTTGATATTTTGATAGAAAAGACTACATTTGACAACTCTAGATCGAGAGTTGGATAATTCTTCTCATGTGATTTCAATTGTTTTGATGCATAAGGGATTACTCTTCTATTTTACATTAGAATGTATCTCAGACCTATCAGTGATGCATCACTATAAATATAAAATCCCTCTATTACTAATAGAATAGCTAACACGAGCAATAATCAAATGACTCTTAATTCTTGAAAATTGTATTCACAATCTNAAAAATACACTACATTGTTATTTTTTGAAGTGCTAAGCACAGTGTGATGCACATGAATTCCTTTTACTTGTGCAGAAAATATAAAGCAAAGCAGCAGTACACAAGCTAGGGCGTTAATGATTTCTATATCATATATGATATATTTTGTACATACAATAGTTACTTAATTAGCCAAATTTAAACTTACACGCTAACAAATATTTTTTTAGAAATATAACGATATAATAGCAATTTCTAGTTATCCAAAGCCAAAAAAATGAAAAGCATGAATGACCAACTAAAGATAAAAGCCAGCCTAAAGTAAGGAAATGTAAAAAATAAGGAATTGAGAAACATTTTCAAGAAGAAGCTAGTAGCGCAAGAAGATAGAACAAGTGAAAAGCATAAAAGAAAACTAAGGAGCAAGAGAGTGCAACAAGAAGAACCAACGTGAATTAACTAGTTTCAACAAGAAAGTATGTAGAGCTAATGATAAATAATTAAATAACTATGAGATCTAATAAAAAGCAAAAATTGGTGCATGGTTATTGTGACAAATGCCAAACTAAACCATGACATCTAAACTTGTGCATGGTTATCGATGAGTTTTTCTCTGGTCGCGATTCCATGGCGACCGAGTAGCCCTCGATATCTTTACGTCGGAACGAGAACGAAGCCTGTTCGTCGCATTGTTGTCTCGTCGTACTCGAAGAAGAAGGGAAGGGGAGCGTCGTAGCAAGTTCGTCGCCACCCTAGCTCTCGCACGAAACCTCGTCCTGCTCGAAGAAGGGAAGGGAGCATCGTAACAAGTTTGTCACCGCCCTAGCTCATGCATGAGCCTTTCCTTCTTCCTCTCCTTCGATCATGACTTTTCTGACCAAGTGAAAGACTTTCGTCATCACAAAAGCCGCACACAAGGTTTCATCGGCTTCGACGTCGATTGCACCTGCAGTCTGCTCCTTCATCCTCTTCTTCGGCACAACAGCTCCTTTGTTTGACAATGCCTCCCACTGCGGCATCCTTTCTCCTTTTTTTGTCTTCTACTTCGATGGCTATTGTTCCACACTCAAATCAATACCTAGGCAAAAAATCTTTTGTTGAGGTGCTTAGTATGGGTCTAGACTCTGAGAAGGTTGTCGAACATGTGGTGTTTCCTTAGAACTATCATGATTCTCTTGAAGGGAAAGCCGACTGTCCATTTGTTAAGAGGGCTTGTAGGAAGGGTGCTAAGACCGCTCTTATTTTTTCAGACCCCGAAGTCTCTACTCTGGTTGAAAAATGCAAATTCAAACTCATTGGAAAATTTTAGTTGGCATCCAAAATAGAGGTTATTCGCAAAGCTTTTGAGGATCTTAAACTTGTAGGACAATGGACGATGGGTCTCTTTGATAGGAGACATGTGATGATACATACTACATAGATGAAGACTATGCTAGGATTTTTTTAGGAAATTCCTCACCATTGAAAGAAAAACTATGAAATTGCTCAAGTGGTCTCCTGAATTTGATCCTAAATAAGAACCACCTACAGTAACAATATGGTTTAAGTTACATGGGCTTAAGTTGCATCTTTTCAACCATCGGGTCCTTTATTCCATTGGAGCCATGCTTGGGAGACCAATAAAATTAGATGTACCCACTTTTAATCTCACCAGACCTTCTGTTGTCAAGTTCCTTGTGGAGAGAGATATCACTTTACTTGACATTGAAGAAATTTGACTTGGCACTACACATAATGAGTACTGACAATAGAATGTCATGGAATAAAGACCATACTATTACACCCATTGTAAGATGTTTTGACAAACTTGAAAAACGTTTCAAGTTCCATCCTAATTTGAGACCACAACCTCAAGTGTCTCACCTAACTACTCAAGAAGCACCTATTCCACCAACTGAAACGGTGGAAGCTGCAACTAGAGAGGATATTGCGACTGATTTTTCCCCAAAGGAGCGCCCCTCACTACCTCAGCCCCCCATGTTGCTGAAAACGAGGATACTCTCATTTTGGTGCCAGATAATGCTCCATATGCTATGGAAACAATTATTGTTGGTGTTGAGGGCCCTCATACCATGGCTGAGTGTTAAGTTCAAGGTTTGCAACACACAGAAGTTGATCCCTTTGATGAACAACTCAGTGATAAGTTGGGACAACTCTTAGAAGATGATTAACAAGTTTACAAAACTAGGAAGAAGAAAAAAGGTCTAAAGTAACTCGACAATTTACAGGAGGATGTTTTGCTAGTTTCGGGTGGAAGCCATCATCACAGTTTAGTGTTCAACTACTTCCTCTCTAGAACTAGGGAGAGAGGAAAGCCCGCTCATCATGATTAAGCTCTCTGGTGGATTTTTGTCCCAAACATGAAGCCTCCTCCCGAGAAGCCGCGAACCATTTCTATCTTTTTGGGGAATTTCTTTAGCTTTTTTTTTTTGGTATACTTGTACTTTTTGGTTACCTTTTGAGTCTTGTATGCCTTGCGAGTGGGTTCTTAGCACCCACTCACTAAAATCTTTGTATCTTCTTCCTATCAATGAAATTTTACTTTGGCAAATATATATATATATGTCGAGATTGATTTCTTCTACAGTAATCTAGAGTTTAATTAATCTAGGATTAGTTAATTTGATTAATGATTAAGATTTATTTATNAACATGAAGCCTCCTCCCGAGAAGCCGCGAACCATTTTTATCTTTTTGGGGAATTTCTTTAGCTTTTTTTTTTGGTATACTTGTACTTTTTGGTTACCTTTTGAGTCTTATTTGCCTTATGAGTGGGTTCTTAGCACTCACTCACTAAAATCTTTGTATCTTCTTCCTATCAATGAAATTTTACTTTGGCAAATATATATATGTCGAGATTGATTTCTTCTATAGTAATCTAGAGTTTAATTAATCTAGGGTTAGTTAATTTGATTAATGATTAAGATTTATTTATTTAAAAAAATCAATTATATAGTATTAAATATCAATTTGATTGATACAAAATGTTAAATTTTATAAAAAATAGTTCGGTTGGATTTTAGGGAAAGCAAAAAAATTGTATTTTAAAATAAGAAAATTTAGATATATACCACTCAATTCTTATGTATTTAAATATCTAACACCAAACTTAAAATTTTACAGACATACCACCTCACCTATTTTTAAAAATTAAAATGGTAAATTTTTTATGTGGTATGAAAGATTTTAGTGGTATAAATGTATAAAGCAAAATTTAGGTGTTAGATATGTGAATACATAAGAACTGGGTGGTATATATGTAAATGACTATTCAAAATCATCAAAATTTTAACTGAATTGACTAATTTGGGTATTATAATAGTCAAAAATTTTATCCTAAAAATCTCTAGAAAGAATACTTGAATAGATAGGAAAATTTATCTCATTTCTTATTCCTTTCCTAAGTGACTTCTTTTTTAGACCCATGTTTTCACTTTATGTTGATATAGAAAATTTGTCTTTTTCTCAACCTCTTAATATCTGATTCCAAAATTTTCCCATACTCTTCAACATATGTCATATTCTTCTGAACCTCAATATTTTCACTTGGAATTCTCCAGCCTTAGTATGAAAACCATTTCTCATCATGCATATGTGAATCACATCATGGATAATTAACAAATCAACTGGTAGACTAGTCTGTAAGCAACTTGGCCAATAATTTCTATAATTTCAAAAGTTCCAATGTGTTGGGACTCAACTTATTTTCCTAACCAAATCTAGTTGTCTTTCATCAGTCCGACTTATAAAAACACAAAATTACTAACCTCAAACACCATAGCTCTGTGGTTTAGGTCACAATATATTTGTTTTTAATCCTGAATAGCTTTTAATCTGTCTATAATTAATTTGATTTCCTTTATGACTTTATTAACTAACTCTAGACCAAGGTGTTGATGTTCTCCTACCTCAACCCAACTTAATGGAGTTTTGCACTTATCGTATATTGCCACATATGGAGCCACTTTAAAACTAGATTGATAATTATTGTTATAAATAAATTTAATCATTAGAATGTGATTTTCCAAGTTACCTTCAAAATCTAGAACACAAAGCCTCAATAGATCTTTTAATACCTAAATTGTTCTTTCTGAGTATCAATCAATTTGTGAATGGAATATTGTAGTACAATGTAGTTGTGTCCAAAGCAATTTGAATAACTTTCCATAATTAAGGTGTAATTTTCATCTTTGTCAAAACTAATTACTATTGGGACACCATGTAGTGTGATAATTTCCTTGGTATAGAACTTAGCCTGCCTACTTAAGTGACAAGAATGAACTGATTTTGTCAATCTATCGATAAATATATAAATGTTATTGTAACCCTATATGGTTGATTTAGGAAATCCCATTACGAGTTCTATCGTAATTTCTCCTCGTTTTCACTCAGGTATAGGCAGTGATTGTAGCAATCAACTAGAACTTTGTTGTACAACTTCAAAAATTTGACAAATTTGACATCTTGATACAAGCCTTCCCATCCTTTTTCATAACTAGCCAGCAAAACATTAATTTCATATCCTCATAAATTTGGGTATTGGCTAAGTGAATTGTGTATATCCTGAATGATGAGCTTCATGCAATATCTCGTCTCAAATCTGGATTGGTAGGTACCCAAAGTTACAGCTTATTTTGAATAACACAATTTTCATCTGTAGTCACCTCATATCTCTTTTCGACTAATTTGCTCATTGAGTCTTTGAAATACTTTACTAACTTTATGTGCTGACTTTGTCTGCTAAATTTAGCTGCATAATCAATTGATGCAATTACCTTGCATCCTCAGGCATTTTGATTTCAATTAAAAACATTCATTTATTTAATCAATTATGGCTTCTAAGTAATAATCCATCTTATAATATAGGTAGATTTACGACTCAAAAAATCAGCTATTACATTTGTTCGATCAGGATAATATTGTATATGCAAATTATAGTCTTTGGGGAGCTCCAATCATCTCCTCCACCTCAAAAGTCAACCCTTTTTGTGTGACATAAATATTTAAGAGTATGTTGATCAATGAATATTTCATACTTCACCTCATATAGGTAATGAGTTGATATTTTGAGAGAAAAGACTACATTTGACAACTCTAGATCGAGAGTTGGATAATTCTTCTCATGTGATTTCAATTGTTTTGATGCATAAGGGATTACTCTTCTATTTTACATTAGAATGTATCTCAGACCTATCAGTGATGCATCACTATAAATATAAAATCCCTCTATTACTAATAGAATAGCTAACACGAGCAATAATCAAATGACTCTTAATTCTTGAAAATTGTATTCACAATCTTTTGTACACTCAAACTTGACATCCCTTCTCATTAATTTTGGCAATGACATGACTATTTATAAAATCTCATAATAAATCTCCTCTAATATCCTACTAGCCCAAAAAACTGTGTACATCTATGAGATTCTTAGTGCACGTCATTCCACAATAACTTTCACCTTTCGAGGATACACAGAGATTTCTTGTCCACTGTTGATGTGCTCTACGAATGCAATGCTCCATAACCAAAATTTTTATTTTAAAAAGTTTACAAATGATTGATTTTGTTCCGGTAGCTACATGACTATCCTCGCATGCTAAACATGATCACCATTAATTTTTGAATATAACATAACATCATCAATGGAGATAATAATAAATTAATTTATTATAACAAGGTTCATTAGATCCGTGAAAATTGCAAAGGCATTTGTTAGACCAAAAGACAACTAAAAATTCATAATAACTATAACTTGTCCCAAAAACTATCTTAATTATGTATGTCTCTTTCACTCCAACCTAGTAATATTCAAATCTCAGATCAGTCCTAGAATAGATTGTAGCCCCTTCAAACTAATTAAATAAATCATCTATTCCTAGTAGTGGACATTTATTTTAAATTTTTTACATTATATAGCTCTTTGTAATCAATGCATAATCGCATAGATCCATCTTTATGTATGACAAACAGTACTATAGCACTTCATGGTAAATTAATTGGCCTGATAAAGAATTTATCCATTCATTCATGTAATTGGCATTTTAATTCTTCCAATTTTTTAGGAGTAATTATGTAAGGTGAATTGAAAATTGTTGATGTCCACAGCTCACATCGATGCCAAAGTATTTTTTAATGCCTGCACATCTTTATTCAACATTAATAATTTTGTCAAAAATATATATTCTCCACTGAAGTACTTTCAATCTCCACTACGCTGATTAGAGAAAATATTACATTCCTATCACAGGAGAAATAAAAGATTTCTCACCAAATAAATTTTCACATTTTTTTTCCTAACATTCAATTGTTTTAAAATGTCTAGCTAGCCAATCCATCACTAGTAATATATCAACATTTCTGATTGGTATTATGATTAATTCTACTGGCATCTTCCAATGCATAATACTAACATGCACAGAACATTTTCAATTTTCATAAAAATAATCTCCATAAGGCATAAAAAACAAATCGCAGCAATAAAATATACAATATTAATAGATATGTTGGCAGAAAAATCTTCAAAAATAATGAAATATGATACACCTGAATCAAATTAAAATATACAATACTTATTGAATAAAAAATATATACCTGTAACCACTTCTTCAAATTATTTGCCTTTGTGAGGGATGATTGTAAAAACACTGGCCTTCATTATTGAGTCATTTCAGCTTTTTGAAGTCTCTAATTTTGCCCAAATTGAAGGTTTTCTTAAAGTTGAGGTTTGACTGGCTAACTACCTTCCAAAAAATATTTTTATTGTCACAATTCTTGGATTGTATGTGATCTGATGTCCCCTTATTTTCCCAACAAACAATCCAGCTGATGATGCATTGTCTGTCCACATCTAAAGCACTTTCTTGATCCAACTAACCGCTATCCAATATATCTTTTTTCCATTTTTCTCACAAATTGATTTTTCTAACAATGTTTGCTTCTAATTTTTATCAATTTTGAACTTCTTGTGCTTGAGATCTCCTCCTTGTCCCAAACTTCTTTGCTTGCCTGCTTGTGGTTTCAACTATTGTTGGAGATATTTAGCTCATTTTCATTCTTTCTGGCTCTTTCAACTAACCCTTAGAAATTATTTATTTCAAAAATAGCTAAAGCCAATCTCAACTATTCTATAAGACCTTGAAGAACCTATAACATATTTTCTCATGGGTGCTGACATAATGAGAGGCATATATGGAGAGAAAAGTAAATATTGCCTCGTAACGCATTACTATCCAAGATCCCTAAGCTAAATTGAAAATTTCCAATAATCTTAATCGGGATGACAGTGGAATGAATCAATCCTTGAATAATGCTATGAAGTCATGCCACTGAATCTAGGTGAGTGGTATCAAACTAAATTTCTATCCTAATTGTGTCTTTTACCGCCTTTTATTTAATTCTCTGAGTAAATCATTCCATCAATAATCTTTCTAGTTTCTAGTAACCAATCTTCAACAATTGTAGAGTCGCCGACATAGTTGAATGCAAGTAGTTTGAATATCAAACAAAGTTGCACATTCTGATCAACTTTCATATCATATGCAGATCTTGGCCCAACGATGGAAGAAGATCTTTCAATAGAAGTCATCTTATTTACTACTTATATCAATTTAACAATAGTTTGTAGTTCACTGCATCGNTCAAAAATTTGACAAATTTGACATCTTGATACAAGCCTTCCCATCCTTTTTCATAACTAGCCAGCAAAACATCAATTTCATATCCTCATAAATTTGGGTATTGGCTAAGTGAATTGTGTATATCCTAAATGATGAGCTTCATGCAATATCTCGTCTCAAATCTGGATTGGTAGGTACCCAAAGTTACAGCTTATTTCGAATAACACAATTTTGATTTGTGGTCACCTCATATCTCTTTTTGACTAATTTGCTCATTGAGTCTTTGAAATACTTTACTAATTTTCTGTGCTGACTTTGTCTGCTAAATTTAGCTGCATAATCAATTGATGCAATTACCTTGCATCCTCAGGCATTTTGATTTCAATTAAAAACATTCATTTATTTAATCAATTATGGCTTCTAAGTAATAATCCATCTTATAATATAGGTAGATTTACGACTCAAAAAATCAGCTATTACATTTGTTCGATCAGGATAATATTGTATATGCAAATTATAGTCTTTGGGGAGCTCCAATCATCTCCTCCACCTCAAAAGTCAACTCTTTTTGTGTGACATAAATATTTAAGAGTCTGTTGATCAATGAATATTTCATACTTCACCTCATATAGGTAATGAGTTGATATTTTGATAGAAAAGACTACATTTGACAACTCTAGATCGAGAGTTGGATAATTCTTCTCATGTGATTTCAATTGTTTTGATGCATAAGGGATTACTCTTCTATTTTACATTAGAATGTATCTCAGACCTATCAGTGATGCATCACTATAAATATAAAATCCCTCTATTACTAATAGAATAGCTAACACGAGCAATAATCAAATGACTCTTAATTCTTGAAAATTGTATTCACAATCTTTTGTACACTCAAACTTGACATCCCTTCTCATTAATTTTGGCAATGACATGACTATTTATAAAATCTCATAATAAATCTCCTCTAATATCCTACTAGCCCAAAAAACTGTGTACATCTATGAGATTCTTAGTGCACGTCATTCCACAATAACTTTCACCTTTCGAGGATACACAGAGATTTCTTGTCCACTGTTGATGTGCTCTACGAATGCAATGCTCCATAACCAAAATTTTTATTTTAAAAAGTTTACAAATGATTGATTTTGTTCCGGTAGCTACATGACTATCCTCGCATGCTAAACATGATCACCATTAATTTTTGAATATAACATAACATCATCAATGGAGATAATAATAAATTAATTTATCATAACAAGGTTCATTAGGTCCGTGAAAATTGCAAAGGTATTTGTTAGACCAAAAGACAACTAAAAATTCATAATAACTATAACTTGTCCCAAAAACTATCTTAATTATGTATGTCTTTTCACTCCAACCTAGTAATATTCAAATCTCAGATCAGTCCTAGAATAGATTGTATCCCCTTCAAACTAATTAAATAAATCATCTATTCCTAGTAGTGGATATTTATTTTAAATTTTTTACATTATATAGCTCTTTGTAATCAATGCATAATCGCATAGATCCATCTTTATGTATGACAAACAGTACTATAGCACTTCATGGTAAATTAATTGGCCTGATAAAGAATTTATCCATTCATTCATGTAATTGGCATTTTAATTCTTCCAATTTTTTTTAGTAGTAATCATGTAAGGTTAATTGAAAATTGTTGATGTCCACAGCTCACATCGATGCCAAAGTATTTTTAAATGCCTGCACATCTTTATTCAACATTAATAATTTTGTCAAAAATATATATTCTCCACTGAAGTACTTTCAATCCCCACTACGCTGATTAGAGAAAATATTACATTCCTATCAGAAGAGAAATAAAAGATTTCTCACCAAATAAATTTTCACATTTTTTTTCCTTACATTCAATTGTTTTAAAATGTCTAGCTAGCCAATCCATCACTAGTAATATATCAACATTTCTGATTGGTATTATGATTAATTCTACTGGCATCTTCCAATGCATAATACTAACATGCACAGAACATTTTCAATTTTCATAAAAATAATCTCCATAAGGCATAAAAAACAAATCGCAGCAATAAAATATACAATATTAATAGATATGTTGGCAGAAAAATCTTCAAAAATAATGAAATATGATACACCTGAATCAAATTAAAATATACAATACTTATTGAATAAAAAATATATACCTGTAACCACTTCTTCAAATTATTTGCCTTTGTGAGGGATGATTGTAAAAACACTGGCCTTCATTATTGAGTCATTTCAGCTTTTTGAAGTCTCTAATTTTGCCCAAATTGAAGGTTTTCTTAAAGTTGAGGTTTGACTGGCTAACTACCTTCCAAAAAATATTTTTATTGTCACAATTCTTGGATTGTATGTGATCTGATGTCCCCTTATTTTCCCAACAAACAATCCAGCTGATGATGCATTGTCTGTCCACATCTAAAGCACTTTCTTGATCCAACTAACCGCTATCCAATATATCTTTTTTCCATTTTTCTCACAAATTGATTTTTCTAACAATGTTTGCTTCTAATTTTTATCAATTTTGAACTTCTTGTGCTTGAGATCTCCTCCTTGTCCCAAACTTCTTTGCTTGCCTGCTTGTGGTTTCAACTATTGTTGGAGATATTTAGCTCATTTTCATTCTTTCTGGCTCTTTCAACTAACCCTTAGAAATTATTTATTTCAAAAATAGCTAAAGCCAATCTCAACTATTCTATAAGACCTTGAAGAACCTATAACATATTTTCTCATGGGTGCTGACATAATGAGAGGCATATATGGAGAGAAAAGTAAATATTGCCTCGTAACGCATTACTATCCAAGATCCCTAAGCTAAATTGAAAATTTCCAATAATCTTAATCGGGATGACAGTGGAATGAATCAATCCTTGAATAATGCTATGAAGTCATGCCACTGAATCTAGGTGAGTGGTATCAAACTAAATTTCTATCCTAATTGTGTCTTTTACCGCCTTTTATTTAATTCTCTGAGTAAATCATTCCATCAATAATCTTTCTAGTTTCTAGTAACCAATCTTCAACAATTGTAGAGTCGCCGACATAGTTGAATGCAAGTAGTTTGAATATCAAACAAAGTTGCACATTCTGATCAACTTTCATATCATATGCAGATCTTGGCCCAACGATGGAAGAAGATCTTTCAATAGAAGTCATCTTATTTACTACTTATATCAATTTAACAATAGTTTGTAGTTCACTGCATCGAGCTTCCTTGGTTCTATTTTAAATCTCACTTCCATAGGAATAATTTCTTCCTAGCATTTCTGAATTTGTAGGTGGTCTAAAGGGTTGGACTTCAATTTTTTCTGATATTTTTCAAGTAAAATTACATGTGATTACACAATTTATTATTCAATGTAATTTATCATATAATAAGTATATCATGCATGAATTATTTCTCAAGTCATACGTGTTACCTACCGAAATTCAATCAGCTTATAGCTTTGTATTGATCAATTCATATTTTAATCTCATTCATACTTCTAAATCAAAACATGCTTTCATTATTGATTCATCCAATTTTGCAATAATACCACTTTCTATCACACCACAACTTACCCCCCTAGGGCCAAGTAGTGATATAGTAGAGTAAGAAGGCTCAACAAGTCATAATTTTCACCAACACTCATACTGACATGCACAAATCAGGGTCTAGAAGGTGGAAGATTAGTTTTCACTAAACCATAGCAAATTGATACTATTCAATATATTTACTTATATTTTCATTCTTATTAGTTGTTTTATTGTCTTAGGAATGTCACTTTATTATTGAATAGATATTAACTTAATTTAATTATTTGGGTTGTCACCCAACCCACTATAACCATCTCTAATAAATGTTGGTCGTCTTCTAACAAAACACATATCAACAACCCCTTCGATATCAAAAGGTTCTCTCCAGTCTCAATATCAATAANAAATAAAAACAAGCACAGTGAAAACCAAGGAGGTTTTAAATTACAATGCCAAAGCACATAAATTATATAATGTAAGGAAAAATAACTAGTACCAACCTATAAATGAAACTCAGAAGCGAGATGAAACCACAAAGGGATCGCAGTATTAATAGATTTCTTGCATGCTTTGGCGGAAATAATGGGAGCCGAACCTTTCTTAACCAAAGAAATGACAAGATCAGGATAATGATACATCTTGTAAATACAGTTTCAAACAGTGGGACCGTCCTAACTGCTCATCAGGAAAAAAGAAGCCATAAACATCAGTAAGCATAAAAAACCATTCACCACAAATTTTAGTGTAGTATTTATAACAAACAAGTTTTATAAGATAATCCAAAATAATATCTGACAAAAACAACCTTGCCTAAGTTGACTTGGTTTGCTAGCGTGCAATATGAAGGAAATAATTTCATGATATGATCAAAGAAATACATAACACAAAGACCTTCATTCATAAAACTGTAGATATACAACAAATTAGAATCTAGGAAAGAAACCAGCCATGATTAGTTGAAAAAATAAAATATACACGCATGTCTCTACTGAAGGGTATACACTACGGTAACTTGCCAACAGCGTAACACAAAGATTAGAAAATCAACCCGGGTAGGATAAGTTTTTAAGATAAATAAATTTAGAACATTTCGTGGTAACGTAATAGGAGATTGTCTTCAAGTTTACAAAGCGAGATAATACAGAACGTACAAGATAAACTACAGATTTTGATAAAACAATAAAAAGACAAACGTTAAGGAACTTCTCATAACAAGCTTCTAGAAGATTATTTACCATGCATTTGTACCATCTCTGAGTTAGACAAAATTTAATGTAGCATAAGAAATGAAGTGCAATTTCAAGTAGATGGGATGAGGAATGCCATTATTATGAAAAAAGAAAAAGTTTACATAGATAAATTAGGACTAATTCGCCTGAAATTATGGCGACTCAATCACTATAAGGATGGGGCAATCATTCAACAAAAGAAAGCCCACTTATCCATTACATAGCGGAATCATACTACTAAATAATAAGAATCTCTTACTCCCTATATCATGCAGAGGCTCTTCCCAAAACCCTTCCACATCCATATTTGTTATAGCCTCAAATATGTACTTTTGATGAATTATATGAGGGTTCTGGTGGGGGTGGTTGTCGGAATGTACAAATAAATGAGATGNGTTGAAACCAAGCATTGTTATCATTGAAACAATCATATGATTTAAACCTTTATATTGAATCATTTTGAGCTATAGGTTGTTATTCAGAATTGTAAAAATGACTGTTTGAAGTCGTTGAAAACTATATGTTGTTGTTTGAAAGTGTCATTGTGGGTTGTATTTTTTTTTGTTCCGTTTTGTGGCTTTTGGGCTGCACTTTGTTAATTTATGTAGTGGCTTTTTGAGCTTTATTTTTTTTTACTCTGAATTGTGGAACATCCGGGCCGATCAAAACATTGTTTTAGAACAAACTTAAATACTCTACTTGAGAGTTCATTTAATTACAGTTGTTGAAAGATTTCACACATTTTTTTTTTTCTTTAGGTTGATTCACTTGTCATTTCCTCGTTTGATTTGTTAGTTTTGAAAATGGATCAACCTTTTCTTGTCGTTTGTTTTGCTGTTTTTATTAAATGGTTAAGTCATAAAAATGAGGATTGATGATTTAATTAATTGGAAGACATAGGAAACCTTAAATCACCTTAAGCATAAATTAAAACATAGGCTTCTAGACTTTTAGGAACACACCTTAAGTGAGAGCCCATCCACCTAATCCTAAATGTAGGTTTCCTATAACTTTAGGTGCACACCATAGGTGAGAGCCCATCCACCTAATCCGAAATGTAGGTTTCTTATAACTTTAGGTGCACACCTTAGGTGAGAGCCCATCCACTNGTTAGTATGTTGTAAGCATATCTATATTTTAAGGATTTGTTGTTGTGTATATAAGCTACATGAGTCGTTCCTCTATCTTTATTTTATTGAAATGATGATCGATCTCAACATGTTTTGTTCTAGAGTATAAATATGATTCTTTGTAATGCTTATGGCAACGTTTTCGTAGGTTTTCATTTCTTCCTCTGTGGGATGGTTATGAAATAAATCAATATGCTCATGGAGAAATTGATATCTGGTTATATGAGAGAGGTAATGAGCATACCAACTAACTTTGATATCCACCCCTATCCACAAGTTTTCCTTCTTTTGTTTCCACTTCTATTGTTTGATACATAAGTGCGTGAGTCAATTCACAACCAAGTATCCATGCTTCTTTTAATAGATCTAGAACATGCCTTTTTGAAAAATCAGAAAGTAAATGGCTGCTTCCTTGGGTGGGTCGGTCGACCATCCACCTATCATGGAAGATTGAAATGAGAGATAACTTTAAAAACTCCTTACAACTTTGAAAACTCCTTGATTAGTTTACCATCTTCATTTTTTTCTTTTTGTTATTATATTTCAGAATTATTTCCTTCTAGAATTTAGATTTGATGTATTTGGTATGTTTATAAATTATGAGAGATTGGTTTACCTATATATATGATCCTATATGAGAATAATGAAGTGAACGATTTTTTCCTTCCCAAGTAAGTTCTAAATGGAATCAAAGTCGTAGCCCTAGATCCTCTATTGTTTTCATTCTCGATCACGATCACAGCCATTGCTCACCTTGGAAGTCAAGGCATGTTATGGCCTCTTTACAGCTCCATCTTCGATCATGGTCGCAGCTTGCGGAATGGACACAATCCTCCTCATGTGCTCACTGCCTTGACGAATTCATCCAGTGAGCCATAGAACCCAAAAGAAATCTATGCTTCTCATGCCATCCTCTGCATCTCGATTTGTTTTCTTTATACATTTCTAGTGACGAGATTGCAGCATGTTGACCTCAATTTTGTAAGGACTCATCTCACCCACCTATACAAACTTAAGCCCCCAAATCTTCGATTGAGTGGGTTTAGGGTTTGACTAAGAAATAATCTCTAGCTTGATCACCAAAGGATATACATGCCTTAGGTGAACATGGATTGGTAGTTAAGGGATAGATATATCCTAAATTATTTAAAATCAGTCTAAAACCCTAGGAGCTTTTTCATGAGCCCTAAAGCCTGACAAGAGGGTCAAATTCACTTTGGAATGGGGGTCTACTGAAATTGACCTTTAAACTCACCAAAGGTCTGTCTAACCCTCTTCGACCCTAAAACTCAGACCAAAGCCCTAGTTTGTCCTTTTAAGCCTAAAAAGGGATGGAACTTTAGGATGGTTGATGTGAATCAAACTTAACGCTAATTTGACCTAGATGGGACTAAATTGACCATTTGGTCAACCTGACCACCATAGTCAACATGGTCAACATTGAACCATATGATCAACCCATTGACCCTACGATCAACCCATTGACCCTACGATCAACCCAACCACCATATGGTCAACAATAGACCATTTGGTCAACCTGACCACCCTTGTCAACCCTTGATCAACAGGTTAACACTGGACCATATGACCAACCCATTAACTCTATGATCAACCCAACTACCATATGGTCAACCTGACTATTTTGGTTAACCTGACAGTCCTTCCCTGGGCATATGAATAACCCATGGACCATAGGAGCAAATTGATCACCTTATGGAAAACCCCATAAAAATACGGTCAATTTAACCCTTACATGGTCATCATCACCGTTCTGGTCAACCTATCACTATGTGGTAAACTTTCTTTTAATTGATTAAAAGAAGGTTTTAAAAGGTCCATTTGGCTCTAAATTAGGGTTAGCCCATAGGCTTTAACTCATGGCCCATGCCCATAACTTAGGCCAATGGATAAAAATTTGAAATAAGCCCATGACCCAACTATTAATAGGTCATCCATAACCCTAACGAACGCAGCAGGGAATTAAATGACCTATACATTAATAAATGCAAATAAACTAAAAATCAAAATTAAAAAGTGGGGATGAGAAAAACCTAACTACCCTTCTTCATACTTGGTACTACGTTCCACTAAACCCAAGTCTTCTCAAGCTTGAGACAGCGTAGATTTCTGTCAAACCCACCCACCACACCTCCAATCCTCCCCAATGCCCCAAAGCCATGAATTTTTTCCACTTCCTTCATTGGAGCCACCATGGCCAAAGCTTTCAAAAGAGGGAATTCCCACCATAACTCCCCCTCCTTATCCTTGCAAACAACTCAGAGGAATCAGAGTATTCTCCTCAGGCCAACCTTGCCATATCCAAGCCCCCCATGGACATTAAAGTAAGAAGAAAACTCCCCAGACAACCCTCAACTCTTCTGTCTCCCAACAGAGAAAACATTCCTTAGGACCTAGGCAACAAAAACCCTCTGCCCTTAGCTCAGTATAGCCACCATGAAACCCTAATTTTACCATTGAAAATCAGGATAAAATTTGGGTTCGACATTAACCACCTCAAAACTCCAATTCAACTCTCTCAAAAGCTTCCTAAGACATCTACGACCCTTTCCCAATCAAAATTAGGGTTTTACGATGCCTCTAACCTATCTCAAGACCAAATTGAGCCACCATTTCATATAGCTCATATCTAGGCTCGATTTCAGATCAAATTGAGCTAAGGAGAAGCTGTGTAAGGTCAAGACAATTGTGTTTGTCAAGCTTAATTGAGGCCACACCTCTTGGGATAAGGTATGGATCGATAACCCTAAAAATTTCTTCGGGTTTGGACATTTGTGAAAGAAATATGCACAACGTGCTTAAAAAACCATATGGATGTGTTCCNTAAGCAGAAGCTGTGTAAGGTCAAGACAATTGTGTTTGTCAAGCTTAATTGAGGCCACACCTCTTGGGATAACGTATGGATCGATAACCCTAAAAATTGCTTTGGGTTTGGACATTTGTGAAAGAAATATGCACAACATGCTTAAATAACCATATGGATGTGTTCTCGGTTAGATGAAGTTTTAAGAACAAATCCAGTGAGAATCCATAGAGAATTAAGGGAGATATTGTGATTTGATCATGAACGTTCATTCGTTAATCGTCCTATGAGAACGATGAACCGATGTCGTCCATTCCGTGCATCGAAAATGAACGGCATCGATCGAGTAGAGCCGCCAGGATGTCCCTAGAAAAGAGATGAAATTGTGGGCCAGCTTGAACTNTGAAGTTTTAAGAACAAATCCAGTGAGAATCCATAGAGAATTAAGGGAGATATTGTGATTTGATCATGAACGGTCATTCGTTAATCGTCCTATGAGGACGATGAACCGATGTCGTCCATTCCGTGTATCGAAAATGAACGGCATTGATCAAGTAGAACCGCCAGGATGTCCCTAGAAAAGAGACGAAATTGTGGGCCAGCTCGAACGACAGCGTGGAAAGCGCAAACAATCCAAACATGTGGTGCAAGCTTTTGGAGTTGCCGAGGATGACGGGGCACCACGTCGGATAAGTAGTTAATTAAGTTTTATTTTTTGAATTAATTAAATCAAGAAAATCTTAAATAACTTCAAAAAAATCATATCTCTGCTTAGAAAAATCAAAAAAATAAACCAACAATACCTCTGAACGGAGTGAAAAGAGGAGAAAATATTAAAAATAAAATTGAAAATGAATGACTTATATTTAATTTTTAATTAATTAAATAATCTCTGAAGTATTTTTATTATTAAAGATTAAATACAAATCAAAAAATTATGGAATTTACCGGGATTATTCCACCCTCCTTGAGAATATTGCATGATTTTTCCAAGATTAGGGGATGTCCCTAAAGGGAATATGACAAATTTTGTACCACCTTTGCAAATATTTTGAAAAATAATTATGGNAATTTTTAATTAATTAAATACTCTCTGAAGTATTTTTATTATTAAAGATTAAATACAAATCCAAAAATTATGGAATTTATAGGGATTATTCAACCCTCCTTGAGAATATTCCATGATTTTTCCAAGATTAGGGGATGTCCGTAAAGGGAATATGACAAATTTTGTACCACCTTTGCAAATATTTTGAAAAATAATTATGAAAAATTAGAAATTTGGAAATTGGTTAGAAAATTTAGAGTAATAAACTTAAACCCTAAAATAAGAATTTTCAGCCTTTAAAAATTTAAAATGAAAATTTAGAAACCTATAGGTAAAATTGTAAATTTTGAAATTTACACTTTAAACCAAATTGCTCCCAAAACTTGGTTTAAACCATTAAACCTTGATTTTAAGGGATTAACAACATGGTTACCCTTGTTAACCTTGTGTTTGACCANGAGTAATAAACTTAAACCCTAAAATAAGAATTTTCAGCCTTTAAAAATTTAAAATGAAAATTTAGAAACCTACAGGTAAAATTGTAAATTTTGAAATTTACACTTTAAACCAAATTGTTCCTAAAACTTGGTTTAAACCATTAAACCTTGATTTTAAGGGACTAACAACATGGTTACCCTTTTTAACCTTGTGTTTGACCTTAATATTCTAGTGTTAGTCTAAATGAAATCTAAACCTAGTTTAGGTTTAACCTAACCTAAGCTTGGAATGATAAATTATACATTAGACTTAACCAAATTAGGCTTAAGTCTATGGCCTCTCAGGTTTAGGACTAGCCCTAAATTGTTGGGTCTAGACACTTTAGACCCAACCCAAATCATAAACTTTAGGTTTAAACCACATTAGACCTAACCCTAACCTTTAAATCTAATCTAACTTAGACTTAATCCTGAACTTTAGGTCCACATTAGACCTAACCCTAACCTTTAAGTCTAATCCAATTTTAGGTTTAAACCACATTAGACCTTTAAGTCTAACCTAATTTATGCTTAAAACTAAACATTAGGTCTACACTATATTAGACCTAATCCTAAATTCTTAAGTCTAACTTAACTTAGACTTAACCCTACATGTTGGGTCTAACCACCTTAGACCTAGCATAAATCTTAAGAATTAGATCTAATCAACGTGAACCAAATTGAAACCCTAAATCTTGGGTTTAACCATTTTAAACTCAACTAAACCCCCACATTATACCTAATCTAAACCCTAAAATTTAGGTTCAACCTAGTTTGAACCTAACCCTAAATATTGGGTCTAAACCAATTTAGACCTAACCTTAACCCTTACGTTCAACCTAAATTGAACCTAAGTCTAATTTCAAACCAACTTAGACTTAACCTTAACCCTTAGGTTCAATCAAGTCTAAATCCAAACCAACTTAGACTTAACATTAACCCTCTAAGTCCAAACCAATTTAGACTTAACCTTAACCCTTAGGTTCAACCAAAACTGAACATAAGTCTAAGTCCAAACCAACTTGGATTTAACCTTAACCCTTAGGTTTAAACTAAACCTAGCTCTATGTCAAAAACAACTTGGACTTAACCTTAATTGTAATTAGTTTTAATCTAAATTAAACCTAATTAATTTATCTTAATCACATTAGACTTAGTTAAACATTATCATAATTAGGTTTAACCCCAATTAAACTTAATTAATTTACTAAGTCTTATCACATTAGACTTAGTTAAACCTTAATCTTGATTAGGTTTAACCTAAATTAAACCTGATTAATTTACTAAGTCTTAATCACATTAAA
>JXCR01085290.1:212793-230183 GCA_002079205.1 Phalaenopsis hybrid cultivar | reverse complement strand
GCTAAGTAGAACTAGTTTAATTTCGATTAAACTAGGTTAACCTGGGTCAATCCTAAACCTGAGTCGACTTAAATAAGTTTGAAGATAATCCCAGAGAAAAACAACCTGATTCAGGTTAACTCGGATTATTATGAATTTCATCTTCTAAACATAAGCGGTTGAAGGTCAAGGAGGGCTTTTATTTGAAAGCAAAAGCATATTTAGCCTTAGTTGGGAATAATTTGTGCTAAATTACCAAACCAACCTAAATGAAGTGATATAAAATTTACCTTAAAAGACATTAAAATTTAAACTTAAACCCCAAAATAAAACCAGGTTTAAGAAGATATTTTGGAAGAGACAATCCTTGGTTGCTAATTTCAGTCATTCGTGACTAATCAAACTGCAAAACCCAATGACTCCGGGACAACAAAACCATAAGATCTTGACTGAGTCACCCCAAACAAAGTAAATGCAAAAATAACAAAAATTAATCCATTAAGAAGTCTTAAGTAACCTAAAATTTTCAACCCCTAAAATTTAAAAAAGACATTAAAACTTAAATGAAACCTTAATGAACAAATATCACTGAACGCAACTTTAGCCCAACTTATTCTGATTTACGAAGATATCTTGGATGACGCAATCTGTGTTTGCTGACAAGAATTTTCCGATCATAGTAGGTTGACCATTGCTCAGGCTAAGTAGACTAGGGTGTTCCGATGACCCCGGGACGACGGAGTCATAGACATCTTGACCGGGTTGTCAAGAAATAAAAAATCAACAAACAAAATAAACAAAACAAAAAAAAGTTTTTTCCTGCTAGCTTTGTTTTGCGNTGACCATTGCTCAGGCTAAGTAGACTAGGGTGTTCCGATGACCCCGGGACGACGGAGTCATAGACATCTTGATCGGGTTGTCAAGAAATAAAAAATCAACAAAGAAAATAAACAAAACAAAAAAATGTTTTTTTCCTGCTAGCTTTGTTTTGCGGGGGTACTGAAGAAAAGGCAAAATTCATCGCAAACACATCCTTGATTTTCTTTACATGTTATAGAGTATGTTAACTCTGTTTTACGGGATGATCGTTCTAGCCACTCAAAACATTGGCCCAAAAGATGAACCACAACTAAACAAAACTCTAGGATTGTTTGGTATCCACTACCCTTTGGATAGGACTATGACATTCCTTTCATTGACATCATCTTTGAACTTTCTGAGAACAAATTTAAACCTTAATTGGAAGTTTTCTTAAGTAATCATGAATTATTTAAGGTGTAATTAACTATAGGGACTTGTCTCTATAGAAAGATGTAAATCTCAGNTTTCTGAGAACAAATTTAAACCTTAATTGGAAGTTTTCTTAAGTAATCATGAATTATTTAAGGTGTAATTAATTATAGGGACTTGTCTCTATAGAAAGATGTAGATCTCATAATAGGCATATCAACCTGAAATCTCTAGTAATTAGCTTTAGTAAAGATTCTTTGGTAACAATGATTTCCTTATGAAAGCTTCTCACACATTTTTTTGTTTTCGTTAATATCTTACTTGCCCTGATTTCTTCTCTCTTATGTCCATCAACATGATATGAGTTGAAAGAATTTGCGAAAGCAGGTAGCATAACGATAAACAAATTGGTTACTCCTCAACACTGACAACGACGACATCAACAAAAGTAAGACCGACGTCAGCGCAACGACAAAGGCGACCGACAGGCGTGCAGAGACCAAAAACACCCATTCCTCCAGCGACGAGATTGTGGTGTGCAGAGATCCAAAACTCTCGTTTTTCTCCAGTGATGAGATTGTAGCATTCAGAGACCCAAAACTCCCATTTTTTTTCTTCCTCCTTCCATTCAACTTTGCTTCTCCTCAACTGGATTCCCCCCTGCATGCCCTTTCTTGTCCCTTCCCTGTAGCAGAAACTCTTCATAATGTACCCTCAGCCAGAATTCTCCCTACATGCCCTCCTTTGTTCTTCTCTATCGTTAAAACTCTACATGCAATTGGAATCAGTCTTGTTGTAGGCCCTCCTTTGTCAGAATATCTTTAGTCGATTTGCAGGCCCTTTATCAGAGCCCCTCCTCTTCTTCCTGGCACCAGAAATCCCCCTATGGAATCTCATATGTTCAATTTCTGCCTCCAGAATCATCCTAGCAGTAAAGCCTCCTCCACCAAATTCACACTATACTCAGCTTCTTTGTCGGAATTCTCCTGACCTGCAGAAGCAACAATCAACCCCCTTCCTGGAGCTAGCAATAACCCTAAATACAAATAGGGTTTATGACCAAGTATGGAATGAAGAAATCAAGTTCTACTATGGAGGTTAATCTGTATAAAAGACCAAGAATTTTATCCAAATGACTCCTAAACTCCTGAAAAAACTTAGTGGAGGTAATTCAGAAAAGCATGGCAACCTCATGACACACCAAGGTAACATATCCTTCTCCATCTTGCCAGTAATGGGGGATTTAGAACTTGGATCATCGATTCTTCGGTTCTTCGGTCATATAGAACTTCTGTTCATATGACCGAAGACATCAATACTTTAGTCAAGGAACTTCTACATCAAAATTAGTCAGACTTGCAGATGAAAGATACTCAAAAATTACAAAAAAATAAATGTGGAGCTCTCTCAAGAAACTACTATTGCCTCTATTTTATATGTCCCACATTTGAACTATAATTTGATTCCAATTAGTGAACTTACTTATGATATGAAATATATAATTAAATTTCATAAAAACTCTTGTGAATTTCACATGGAGTCGAGAAAGGTGATTGACAATGTTTGNCTCAGCCAGAATTCTCCCTACATGCCCTCCTTTGTTCTTCTCTATCGTTAAAACTCTACATGCAATTGGAATTAGTCTTGTTGTAGGCCCTCCTTTGTCAGAATATCTTTAGTCGATTTGCAGGCCCTTTATCGGAGCCCCTCCTCTTCTTTCTGGCACCAGAAATCTCCCTATGGAATCTCATATGTTCAATTTCTGCCTCCAGAATCATCCTAGCAGTAAAGCCTCCTCCACCAAATTCACTTTATACTCAGCTTCTTTATCAGAATTCTCCTGACCTACAGAAGCAACAATCAACCCCCTTCCTGGAGCTAGCAATAACCCTAAATACAAATAGGGTTTATGACCAAGTATGGAATGAAGACATCAAGTTCTACTCTGGAGGTTAATCTGAATAAAAGACCAAGAATTCTATCCAAATGACTCCTAAACTCCTGAAAAAACTTAGTGGAGGTAATTCAGAAAAGCATGGCAACCTCGTGACATACCAAGGTAACATATCCTTCTCCATCTTGCCAGTAATGGGAGATTTAGAACTTGGATCATCGATTCTTCGATCATATAGAACTTCTGTTCATATGACCGAAGACATCATGCTTTAGTCAAGTTACTTCTACATTAAAATTAGTCAGACTTGCAGATGAAAGATACTCAAAAATTACAAAAAAATAAATGTGGAGCTCTCTCAGGAAACTACTATTGCCTCTATTTTATAAGTCCCACATTTGAACTATAATTTGATTCCAATTAGTGAGCTTACTTATGATATGAAATATATAATTAAATTTCATAAAAACTCTTATGAATTTCACATGGAGTCGAGAAAGGTGATTGACAATGTTTAAATGCATCAAGACTTATACCTCCTCAAGAAAAATCTCTCTGAAAAAACAAATAATCACACTTTCATTTTTATCTCAAATTTTCAAGTTTGTTGAGTCTATATCTGTCCAAAAACAGGTTATGTCATTATCTTCTGGGCCAACCTAATTTTAATTATGTTGCAAAATTGTATCTTAATTTTTTTATCAAAAAAAATCATAATTTTTATTAGATATCTCAACTTGTTAAACACACAAGAAATAATTATTCCATGAACCAGTAAAACCTTCACATCTTTTTTCATTATCCATAGTGATATTTGAGGACATGTAAATATTAAAATACTAAATAGGGCTAGATGGATTGTCTCATTTATTAAAGATTACAATAGAATTTCTTTNATATTTGAGGACATTTAAATATTAAAATACTAAATAGGGCTAGATGGATTGTCTCATTTATTAAAGATTACAATAAAATTTCTTGNATATTTGTTATAGCCTCAAATATGTACTTTTGATGAATTATATGAGGGTTCTGGTGGGGGTGGTTGTCGGAAGGTACAAATAAATGAGATGGAAGGAGGGAGAAAAGTGTTGATTCAGAAATACTATTGAAATCCAACGAGATACTTGATCATGCTGTCATTCATTGGAAAAAATCGACCTTGAGTTTGATATTAGATGAAGCTTCTTCACATTATGGGTTATCAAAATGCTCTAAGTGCAGGCATGGCAAAACCTACTATTATACAAATTTGATATAGACAAAAGAAAAAATAAATTTAAAGCAAATGACAAGAGGAAATTTATGATTGTGAAAGGGGAAAAACTGTGAGATAACGGAGATTTACTTACCCAAAACTATGGCAAGTCACTCACCCATGAAACTCTCCAGAAAAATATTTCATATGAAGACTGGAAATTTAATTTTTTGTGTCTCTGGATGCATGAGACCTTGTAGCTATACAGCTAGAGTGAAGAAAGAAGAACTCATTTATAATTAAAGAATTAACTAAATGATCTAAATAAAAACAAGAAATAAATGAAGAGAGAGAATTTGTCTATCGAAAATCTCTCCTTATCTAACAAAGACATTCCCATATAAGGAGATATTTTCATACTTCCATGCATTAAAGAGAAGAGCAAATATCCACAATACCTCTCAATCCACATTGTAATATCAATTATTCCCAGCTTGGATTCTAAATTTTGAAAGTTAGTATGTTGTAAGCATATCTATATTTTAAGGATTTGTTGTTGTGTATATAAGCTACATGAGTCGTTCCTCTATCTTTATTTTATTGAAATGATGATCGATCTCAACATGTTTTGTTCTAGAGTATAAATATGATTCTTTGTAATGCTTATGGCAACGTTTTCGTAGGTTTTCATTTCTTCCTCTGTGGGATGGTTATGAAATAAATCAATATGCTCATGGAGAAATTGATATCTGGTTATATGAGAGAGGTAATGAGCATACCAACTAACTTTGATATCCACCCCTATCCACAAGTTTTCCTTCTTTTGTTTCCACTTCTATTGTTTGATACATAAGTGCGTGAGTCAATTCACAACCAAGTATCCATGCTTCTTTTAATAGATCTAGAACATGCCTTTTTGAAAAATCAGAAAGTAAATGGCTGCTTCCTTGGGTGGGTCGGTCGACCATCCACCTATCATGGAAGATTGAAATGAGAGATAACTTTAAAAACTCCTTACAACTTTGAAAACTCCTTGATTAGTTTACCATCTTCATTTTTTTCTTTTTGTTATTATATTTCAGAATTATTTCCTTCTAGAATTTAGATTTGATGTATTTGGTATGTTTATAAATTATGAGAGATTGGTTTACCTATATATATGATCCTATATGAGAATAATGAAGTGAACGATTTTTTCCTTCCCAAGTAAGTTCTAAATGGAATCAAAGTCGTAGCCCTAGATCCTCTATTGTTTTCATTCTCGATCACGATCACAGCCATTGCTCACCTTGGAAGTCAAGGCATGTTATGGCCTCTTTACAGCTCCATCTTCGATCATGGTCGCAGCTTGCGGAATGGACACAATCCTCCTCATGTGCTCACTGCCTTGACGAATTCATCCAGTGAGCCATAGAACCCAAAAGAAATCTATGCTTCTCATGCCATCCTCTGCATCTCGATTTGTTTTCTTTATACATTTCTAGTGACGAGATTGCAGCATGTTGACCTCAATTTTGTAAGGACTCATCTCACCCACCTATACAAACTTAAGCCCCCAAATCTTCGATTGAGTGGGTTTAGGGTTTGACTAAGAAATAATCTCTAGCTTGATCACCAAAGGATATACATGCCTTAGGTGAACATGGATTGGTAGTTAAGGGATAGATATATCCTAAATTATTTAAAATCAGTCTAAAACCCTAGGAGCTTTTTCATGAGCCCTAAAGCCTGACAAGAGGGTCAAATTCACTTTGGAATGGGGGTCTACCGAAATTGACCTTTAAACTCACCAAAGGTCTGTCTAACCCTCTTCGACCCTAAAACTCAGACCAAAGCCCTAGTTTGTCCTTTTAAGCCTAAAAAGGGATGGAACTTTAGGATGGTCGATGTGAATCAAACTTAACGCTAATTTGACCTAGATGGGACTAAATTGACCATTTGGTCAACCTGACCACCATAGTCAACATGGTCAACATTGAACCATATGATCAACCCATTGACCCTACGATCAACCCAACCACCATATGGTCAACAATAGACCATTTGGTCAACCTGACCACCCTTGTCAACCCTTGATCAACATGGTCAACACTGGACCATATGACCAACCCATTAACTCTATGATCAACCCAACCACCATATGGTCAACCTGACTATTTTGGTTAACCCGACAGTCCTTCCCTGGGCATATGAATAACTCATGGACCATAGGAGCAAATTGATCACCTTATGGAAAACCCCATAAAAATACGGTCAATTTAACCCTTACATGGTCATCATCACCGTTCTGGTCAACCTATCACTATGTGGTCAACTTTCTTTTAATTAATTAAAAGAAGGTTTTAAAAGGTCTATTTGGCTCTAAATTAGGGTTAGCCCATAGGCTTTAACTCATGGCCCATGCCCATAACTTAGGCCAATGGATAAAAATTTGAAATAAGCCCATGACCCAACTATTAATAGGTCATCCATAACCCTAACGAACGCAGCAGGGAATTAAATGACCTATACATTAATAAATGCAAATAAACTAAAAATTAAAATTAAAAAGTGGGGATGAGACAAACCTAACTACCCTTCTTCATACTTGGTACTACGTTCCACTAAACCCAAGTCTTCTCAAGCTTGAGACAACGTAGATTTCTGTCAAACCCATCCACCACACCTTCACTCCTCCCCAATGCCCCAAAGCCATGAATTTTCTCCACTTCCTTCATTGGAGCCACCATGGCCAAAGCTTTCAAAAGAGGGAATTCCCACCATAACTCCCCCTCCTTATCCTTGCAAACAGCTCAGAGGAATCAAAGTATTCTCCTCAGGCCAACCTTGCCATATCCAAGCCCCCCGTGGACATTAAAGTAAGAAGAAAACTCCCCAGACAACCCTCAACTCTTCTGCCTCCCAACAGAGAAAACATTCCTTAGGACCTAGGCAACAAAAACCCTCTGCCCTTAGCTCAGTATAGCCACCATGAAACCCTAATTTTACCATTGAAAATCAGGATAAAATTTGGGTTCGACATTAACCACCTCAAAACTCCAATTCAACTCTCTCAAAAGCTTCCTAAGACATCTACGACCCTTTTCCAATCAAAATTAGGGTTTTACGATGCCTCTAACCTATCTCAAGACCAAATTGAGCCACCATTTCATATAGCTCATATCTAGGCTCGATTTCAGATCAAATTGAGCTAAGCAGAAGCTGTGTAAGGTCAAGACAATTGTGTTTGTCAAGCTTAATTGAGGCCACACCTCTTGGGATAACGTATGGATCGATAACCCTAAAAATTGCTTTGGGTTTGGACATTTGTGAAAGAAATATGCACAACATGCTTAAATAACCATATGGATGTGTTCTCGGTTAGATGAAGTTTTAAGAACAAATCCAGTGAGAATCCATAGAGAATTAAGGGAGATATTGTGATTTGATCATGAACGTTCATTCGTTAATCGTCCTATGAGAACGATGAACCGATGTCGTCCATTCCGTGCATCGAAAATGAACGGCATCGATCGAGTAGAGCCGCCAGGATGTCCCTAGAAAAGAGATGAAATTGTGGGCCAGCTTGAACTACAGCGTGGAAAGCGCAAACAATCCAAACATGTGGTGCAAGCTTTTGGAGTTGCCGAGGATGACGGGGCACCACGTCGGATAAGTAGTTAATTAAGTTTTATTTTTTGAATTAATTAAATCAAGAAAATCTTAAAAAACTTCAAAAAAATCATATCTCTGCTTAGAAAAATCAAAAAAATAAACCAACAATACCTCTGAACGGAGTGAAAAGAGGAGAAAATATTAAAAATAAAATTGAAAATGAATGACTTATATTTAATTTTTAATTAATTAAATAATCTCTGAAGTATTTTTATTATTAAAGATTAAATACAAATCAAAAAATTATGGAATTTACCGGGATTATTCCACCCTCCTTGAGAATATTGCATGATTTTTCCAAGATTAGGGGATGTCCCTAAAGGGAATATGACAAATTTTGTACCACCTTTGCAAATATTTTGAAAAATAATTATGGAAAATTAGAAATTTGGAAATTGGTTAGAAAATTTAGAGTAATAAACTTAAACCCTAAAATAAGAATTTTCAGCCTTTAAAAATTTAAAATGAAAATTTAGAAACCTACAGGTAAAATTGTAAATTTTGAAATTTACACTTTAAACCAAATTGTTCCTAAAACTTGGTTTAAACCATTAAACCTTGATTTTAAGGGACTAACAACATGGTTACCCTTTTTAACCTTGTGTTTGACCTTAATATTCTAGTGTTAGTCTAAATGAAATCTAAACCTAGTTTAGGTTTAACCTAACCTAAGCTTGGAATGATAAATTATACATTAGACTTAACCAAATTAGGCTTAAGTCTATGGCCTCTCAGGTTTAGGACTAGCCCTAAATTGTTGGGTCTAGACACTTTAGACCCAACCCAAATCATAAACTTTAGGTTTAAACCACATTAGACCTAACCCTAACCTTTAAATCTAATCTAACTTAGACTTAATCCTGAACTTTAGGTCTAAACCACATTAGACCTAACCCTAACCTTTAAGTCTAATCCAATTTTAGGTTTAAACCACATTAGACCTTTAAGTCTAACCTAATTTATGCTTAAAACTAAACATTAGGTCTACACTATATTAGACCTAATCCTAAATTCTTAAGTCTAACTTAACTTAGACTTAACCCTACATGTTGGGTCTAACCACCTTAGACCTAGCATAAATCTTAAGAATTAGATCTAATCAACGTGAACCAAATTGAAACCCTAAATCTTGGGTTTAACCATTTTAAACTCAACTAAACCCCCACATTATACCTAATCTAAACCCTAAAATTTAGGTTCAACCTAGTTTGAACCTAACCCTAAATATTGGGTCTAAACCAATTTAGACCTAACCTTAACCCTTACGTTCAACCTAAATTGAACCTAAGTCTAATTTCAAACCAACTTAGACTTAACCTTAACCCTTAGGTTCAATCAAGTCTAAATCCAAACCAACTTAGACTTAACATTAACCCTCTAAGTCCAAACCAATTTAGACTTAACCTTAACCCTTAGGTTCAACCAAAACTGAACATAAGTCTAAGTCCAAACCAACTTGGATTTAACCTTAACCCTTAGGTTTAAACTAAACCTAGCTCTATGTCAAAAACAACTTGGACTTAACCTTAATTGTAATTAGTTTTAATCTAAATTAAACCTAATTAATTTATCTTAATCACATTAGACTTAGTTAAACATTATCATAATTAGGTTTAACCCCAATTAAACTTAATTAATTTACTAAGTCTTATCACATTAGACTTAGTTAAACCTTAATCTTGATTAGGTTTAACCTAAATTAAACCTGATTAATTTACTAAGTCTTAATCACATTAAACTTAGTTAAACTTTAATCCTTATCTTAATTAGGTTTAGCCTAAATTAAACATAATTAATTTACTTAAGTCTTAATCACATTAGATTTATTAAGCATTATCCTAATTAAGTTTAAACTCAATTATACTTAATTAATTTACTAAGTCTTAATCACATTAGATTTAGTTAAACCTTATCATAATTAGGTTTAACTTAAATTAAACCTAATTAATTTACCAAGTTTTAATAACATTAGACTTAGTTAAAACTAAGTCTAAATCTAATTAGGTTTAACTCAAATTAAACCTAATTAATTAAATATGTCTCAATCACATATAATAGAATTAATAAATGTAAACCTTAGATTCAAACCAAATTAAACCTAAATTAAGATAAATCATATGTTCAGCCCAAATTGAACCTAAGTCAATTAAACATTAAGTTCAGCCCAACTTGAACCTAAGTCAATTAAACATTAAGTTCAGCCCAACTTGAACCTAAGCTACGTAAACCTCAGGTTCAGCCCAACTTGAACCTAAGTCAACCAAAACTTAGGTTAAGTCCAAATTGAGCCTAAGTCAACCCAAACATTAGATTCAACCCAAATTGAACCTAAGTCAACCTGAACCTTAGGTTTAACCCAAATTGAGTGTTTGTCAACCTAAACCTTAGGTTCAACCCAAATTGAACCTATGTCAATCTAAACCTTAGGTTCATCCCAAATTGAACCTCAATCAACCTGAACCTTAGGTTCAACCCAAATTAAACCCAAGTAAACCTAAACCTTTGGTTCAACCCAAATTGAACCTAAGCCAACCTAAAACTTAGGTTCAACCCAAATTATAACTTAGGCTCAATGCAAATTGAACCTGAGCCAACCTGACCTTAAGTTCAACCCAAATTGAACCTAAGTTAATTTGAACCTTATGATCAAATCAAATTGAATCTAAGTCAACCTAAACATTAGGTTCAACCAATATTGAACCTAAGATAACTAATACTTAGGATTCAACTCAAATTGATCCTAAGTCAACCTAAATCATAGGTTCAATCCAAATTGAACCAAATACCAAACCTTAGTTGTAACTCAGACTAGACCCAACCTTAACCATAGTTCATCCTAAATTGAACCTAACTTTGAGTTTTGTGTTTAACTCAAGTCTAACTTAGTTTAGACTTAGGGCAACTCAGCCTAACTCGGGTTAACCCAATTTAAATGAACTATCGAGTCAACCCAACCTAACTCAAGTTAATCCAATTCAACTGAACCACTGGATCAACCCGACTCAACTCAGGCTTATCCAATCCAACTAAATCATCAAATTAATCTAACTTAACTAGGGTTAATTCAATCTCCGATCAACCCTACTTGAAACTCATTTTCAAACTTGATTTGAGACTTAGTCTAACTAAAGATTGATTTAATTCAAACCTACAATAGACCTAATAAGTTAAGTTTAAATTAACTTCGACTGCGTCTAGGTTTAATTTAACTTGATTTAACCAAGGATATTTAACTTGGATCTGTCTAGTTTAACCTGGTTCACTTCTAAGTTAATCTTACTTGATTTAGACTTGACTTAGTATAAGTCAATTTAGGCTAAGTAGAACTAGTTTAATTTCGATTAAACTAGGTTAACCTGGGTCAATCCTAAACCTGAGTCGACTTAAATAAGTTTGAAGATAATCCGAGAGAAAAACAACCTGATTCAGGTTAACTCGGATTATTATGAATTTCATCTTCTAAACATAAGCGGTTGAAGGTCAAGGAGGGCTTTTATTTGAAAGCAAAAGCATATTTAGCCTTAGTTGGGAATAATTTGTGCTAAATTACCAAACCAACCTAAATGAAGTGATATAAAATTTACCTTAAAAGACATTAAAATTTAAACTTAAACCCCAAAATAAAACCAGGTTTAAGAAGATATTTTGGAAGAGACAACCCTTGGTTGCTAATTTCAGTCATTCGTGACTAATCAAACTACAAAACCCAATGACTCCGGGACAACGAAACCATAAGATCTTGACTGAGTCATCCCAAACAAAGTAAATGCAAAAATAACAAAAATTAATCCAATAAGAAGTCTTAAGTAACCTAAAATTTTCAACCCCTAAAATTTAAAAAAGACATTAAAACTTAAATGAAACCTTAATGAACAAAGTTCACTGAACGCAACTTTAGCCCAACTTATTCTGATTTACGAAGATATCTTGGATGACGCAATCTGTGTTTGCTGACAAGAATTTTTCGATCATAGTAGGTTGACCATTGCTCAGGCTAAGTAGACTAGGGTGTTCCGATGACCCCGGGACGACGGAGTCATAGACATCTTGATCGGGTTGTCAAGAAATAAAAAATCAACAAAGAAAATAAACAAAACAAAAAAATGTTTTTTTCCTGCTAGCTTTGTTTTGCGGGGGTACTGAAGAAAAGGCAAAATTCATCGCAAACACATCCTTGATTTTCTTTACATGTTATAGAGTATGTTAACTCTGTTTTACGGGATGATCGTTCTAGCCACTCAAAAAATTGGCCCAAAAGATGAACCACAACTAAACAAAACTCTAGGATTGTTTGGTATCCACTACCCTTTGGATAGGACTATGACATTCCTTTCATTGACATCATCTTTGAACTTTCTGAGAACAAATTTAAACCTTAATTGGAAGTTTTCTTAAGTAATCATGAATTATTTAAGGTGTAATTAATTATAGGGACTTGTCTCTATAGAAAGATGTAGATCTCATAATAGGCATATCAACCTGAAATCTCTAGTAATTAGCTTTAGTAAAGATTCTTTGGTAACAATGATTTCCTTATGAAAGCTTCTCACACATTTTTTTGTTTTCGTTAATATCTTACTTGCCCTGATTTCTTCTCTCTTATGTCCATCAACATGATATGAGTTGAAAGAATTTGCGAAAGCAGGTAGCATAACGATAAACAAATTGGTTACTCCTCAACACCGACAACGACGACATCAACATAAGTAAGACCGACGTCAGCGCAACGACAAAGGCGACCGACAGGCGTGCAGAGACCAAAAACACCCATTCCTCCAGCGACGAGATTGTGGTGTGCAGAGATCCAAAACTACCGTTTTTCTCCAGTGATGAGATTGTAGCGTTCAGAGACCCAAAACTCCCATTTTTTTTCTTCCTCCTTCCATTCAACTTTGCTTCTCCTCAACTGGATTCCCCCCTGCATGCCCTTTCTTGTCCCTTCCCTGTAGCAGAAACTCTTCATAATGTACCCTCAGCCAAAATTCTCCCTACATGCCCTCCTTTGTTCTTCTCTATCGTTAAAACTCTACATGCAATTGGAATCAGTCTTGTTGTAGGCCCTCCTTTGTCAGAATATCTTTAGTCGATTTGCAGGCCCTTTATCAGAGCCCCTCCTCTTCTTCCTGGCACCAGAAATCCCCCTATGGAATCTCATATGTTCAATTTCTGCCTCCAGAATCATCCTAGCAGTAAAGCCTCCTCCACCAAATTCACACTATACTCAGCTTCTTTGTCGGAATTCTCCTGACCTGCAGAAGCAACAATCAACCCCCTTCCTGGAGCTAGCAATAACCCTAAATACAAATAGGGTTTATGACCAAGTATGGAATGAAGAAATCAAGTTCTACTATGGAGGTTAATCTGTATAAAAGACCAAGAATTTTATCCAAATGACTCCTAAACTCCTGAAAAAACTTAGTGGAGGTAATTCAGAAAAGCATGGCAACCTCATGACACACCAAGGTAACATATCCTTCTCCATCTTGCCAGTAATGGGGGATTTAGAACTTGGATCATCGATTCTTCGGTTCTTCGGTCATATAGAACTTCTGTTCATATGACCGAAGACATCAATACTTTAGTCAAGGAACTTCTACATCAAAATTAGTCAGACTTGCAGATGAAAGATACTCAAAAATTACAAAAAAATAAATGTGGAGCTCTCTCAAGAAACTACTATTGCCTCTATTTTATATGTCCCACATTTGAACTATAATTTGATTCCAATTAGTGAACTTACTTATGATATGAAATATATAATTAAATTTCATAAAAACTCTTGTGAATTTCACATGGAGTCGAGAAAGGTGATTGACAATGTTTGAATGCATCAAGACTTATACCTCCTCAAGAAAAATCTCTCTGAAAAAACAAATAATCACACTTTCATTTTTATCTCAAATTTTCAAGTCTGTTGAGTCTATATCTGTCCAAAAACAGGTTATGTCATTATCTTCTGGGCCAACCTAATTTTAATTATGTTGCAAAATTGTATCTTAATTTTTTTATCAAAAAAAATCATAATTTTTATTAGATATCTCAACTTGTTAAACACACAAGAAATAATTATTCCATGAACCAGTAAAACCTTCACATCTTTTTTCATTATCCATAGTGATATTTGAGGACATGTAAATATTAAAATACTAAATAGGGCTAGATGGATTGTCTCATTTATTAAAGATTACAATAGAATTTCTTTGGTATTCCTGATGATAGAGAAATCTAAAACAACACAAATATTTCATACATTCAATGATATGATTCAAACTCATTTATGAAATTCATATCCTTAAAACTGATAATGCAAATAAATATTTCAATCCCATTCTCGGGTCCTATATTTCAAAAGATGGAACCATTCACACAAGCTCGTGTATTAATAACCCACAACAAATTGGGATTGCTGAGAGAGAGAACATACATCTTCTTGAAGTATCCTACTCAATTATGATTTCTCATCAAGTTTCAAAATATTTTTCGAGGGAATATATTCTTACTGCAACATACATTCTCAATAGAATGTCTAGTCTGGTACTTAACTTCAAAACATCTATTTATGCTTTGATGGTTATCCATCTACACATCAAAGCTTTCCTTTCTACTATACCACTTATAATTTTTGGAAGTGTATCATTTATTCACATCCATTACTAAAATCACACAAAACTTGACTCTAAATCTATTAAGAGTATTTTTTCTGGATATGCCACAAACAAAAAAGGGTATAAGTGTTAGTCTTCTATTACCAAGAAAAACTACAACTTCATAAATGTCATATTTTTTGGAAAGCAATCCTACTATCCTAAACCTAATATTCAGGATGAGAGCGTAAATGAATATAAATTGTGAGATGCACTTAATGACATCTACACAACCTCACTACCTACTCCACCTAACCCTCCTATCCTGGTTGAGGATGCCCAACCAATCCAACCAACTCAGCCTAAAGTTCATAACTAATGAACTTTGTGTGTACACAAGAAGGAAGAAACCCTTGATCAGGTGACAGACGACTTGCAAGAATAGAATTGTTCAAAACAAAACCGGAGTCTACAAAATATGAGTCTAGTAATCATGAGTTATCTCGTTCCTCTTCTAATGTGGGTGACAAGGAAAGCAATATTAAATATCAAATTTAGTAGTATGTAGGAAATGGGAGTTATCATCATACTACAAAGTTTTTGTTTATAATTCTCATCCCACGCAATTATGATTTCCCATCAAGTTTCAAAATATTTTTGAGGGGATATAATCTTACTGCAACATACATTCTCAATTGAATGTCTAGTCTTGTACTTAACTTCAAAACAACTATTTATGTTTTAATGGTTATCTATCTCACATTAAAGCTTCCTTTTCTACTATACCACTTAAAATACTTGGGTGTGTTTCCTTTATTTACGTCCATTACTAAAATCACAAAAAACTTGACTCTAACTCTATCAAGAGTATTTTTCTTAGGTATGTCACCAACAAAAAGGGGTATAAATGAGCCTTCTATTACCAAAAAAGACTACAACTTCATGGATGTCATATTTTTTTAAAAGCACTACTACTACCCTAAATCTATTGTTCAAGATGAGAGTGCAAATGAATATACATTTTTATATGCACTTAATGACATCTACACTACCTCACTACTTACTCCACATAGGCCTCCTATCCTAGCAGAGGATGTCCAACTAATCCAACTAGCTCAGCCTGAAGTTCATAACAAAGAACTTTGTATGTACACAAGAAGGAAGAAAAACCTTGATTAGGTGAAAGGCAGATTACATGAATAGAATTGTTAAAAAAAACCAGAGTCTATATTCACCTGAAATTTTAAGTCAAGAGTCTAGTAATCATGAGTTATTCGGTCCCACTTCTGCTGTGGGAAACAAGGAAAGCTATTTTAAATATCCAATTTATGAGTATGTAGGATATGGGAAGCTATGCTCATCCTACAAAGTTTTTGTTTATAATCTTGATATTGTGCAAATTCCTAAATCCATTCATGAAGATCTTGATATTGTTAATAATAATAAAATATTTTATTGTTATCGTCATACTTGTAATTTTATCGTCCCATTAGTAAAAGGGAAGTTGAAGCAACTTTAAAAAATACAAAGGGCGAAAAATCAGAAGGACCTAATGATATCCCTATTGAAGTGTGGAAATATTTAGGAGATTTGGGAGTTTCTTGGCTTACTAAACTCTTTAATATTATTTAAAAACTAAAAAGATGCCTGAAGAGTGGAGGAAGAATTTGGTCCCCATTTTTAAGAATAAAAGGGATGCAAAAGAGTATGCAAATCATAGAAGAACTAAGCTAATGTGTCATACTTTTAAATTATGGGAGAGACTAATTGAACATAGGTTAAAACGTGATATAAAGATTTCTCATGATCATTTTGGATTAATGTCAGACAAGTCTACTATGAAAGTTATACATTTATTGAGAGCTTTGGTGGAGATGTATAGAAAGAGTAAGAAGGATCTACATATGATTTTTATTTATGTAGAAAAGCCTGACGATAAAGTTCTAAGTGTTGATATGACTTATATTCAAGTCATTGAAATTATGTATACTAAACTTGTTACTTGTGTTCGAACAGAAAGAGAACTGACCAAGTATTTTACTATTTCAGTTGGATTACATCAGAGATCGGCTTTAAACACAAATCTATTTGCTTTAGTTACGGATGCTCTTACTAGACATTCATAGGACGATGAACCTTGGTGTATGTTAGTTCCTGATGATATCCTTTTTGTGGATAAGACTAGAGAAAAAATTCAAAAAAAAACTTGAATTATGGAGGTCTACATTGGAGTCCAAAGGCCTTCGATTGAATAGATCTAAAACTAAATACATGAAATGTAATTTTAGTAGTTGTAGTTCTAGTGGCAAAATTATAACCATAGGTGATCAAATCATTAAAAGGTGTGAATATTTTAGATATCTCGGATCTGTTGTTCAAAGTGATGGCCATATAGTTAAGGATGTTATTAGTAGAATTCAAGTTGGTTGGTTAAAGTGGAGGAATGCATCGGGTCTATTGTGTGATAGAAAAGTACCACTTATACTTGTAAAAATGTTTTATAAGATGGTGGTGAGACATGCAATGTTCTATGTCGTAGAATGTTGGCCTTTAAAAGAAAAGTTAAGTGTTGCTAAGAAGAGAATACTCGGATGAGTTGCTTGATACATAAAGATAAAATGCAAAACGAATCTATCTGTGAAAGGGTTGGTGAGGCTCCACTGGCACGCAAAATTAGAGAGAGTCACCTGAGATGGTTTGATCACATTAAACACCGACCATCTGATGATACGATTATGAGAGTAAACATATTAGATTTCACTTATGTTAAGAAAGGAAGAGGTAGACCTACAAAAACTTGGGCATATAGCATATAAAATAAACTTAATCTATAGAATTAAATGAAAAATTG
>JXCR01085290.1:142812-167692 GCA_002079205.1 Phalaenopsis hybrid cultivar | reverse complement strand
ATTTTGAGTTGTTTTATATTTTGAATGTTGTGGCGGTGAATTTTATCTTGGTTGATTTTTAGTTTTTGTTTTGGGTTATGTTTATGGCTATCATGCAAGTTTATGTAGGTAAACANTTTTTAGTCAATTTTGATTTAGCCTAAGTCACCACTAAGCCCTTAAGACATAAGTGAGTGTCTTAATTAATTATGAAAAGGGTTAAACTTTAGGTGTTCATGTTCATGATTTGAATTTTATTTGAAAATCAAAATAAGGGTATTAAATTGATTAATTATTGACTTCAAAATTCATACCCCGAGGTGAGTGTCTTACTTAATTTTGAAAAGAGTTAAGCTTTAAGTGGTCATGATTCATGATTTGAATTTTATTTGAAAATCAAGATAGGGGTATTAAATTTATTAATTATTGACTTCAAAAGTCATATTTATTTGAAAATCAAGATAGGGGTATTAAATTGATTAATTATTGACTTCAAAAGTTATACCTTTATTTGAAAATCAAAATAGGGGTATTAAATTGATTAATTATTGACTTCAGAAGTCATACCCCTATCTAGGTGAGTGTCTTAATTAGTTTTGAAAATGGTTAAGCTTTAAGTGATCATGATTCATGACTTGGATTTTTTGAAAATCAAAATAGGGGTATTAAATTGATTAATTATTAACTTCAAAAGTCATACCCCTAAGTGAAAATCAAAATAGGGGTATTAAATTGATTAATTATTGGCTTCAAAAGTCATACCCCTAAGTCGAAAATCAAGATAGGGGTATTAAATTGATTAATTATTGACTTCAAAAGTTATACCCCTAAGTCGAAAATCAAAATAAGGGGTATTAAATTGATTAATTATTGACTTCAAAAGATACCCCTAAGTCCTAATCAAGATAGGGGTATTAAACTGATTAGTTATTGACTTCAAAATTCATACCCCTAAGTCCAGGATCATTTAATCTTAATAAACTTCCAAACTTTAATAATTTAGAAATTTATTAATCTTAATTGAGAAAGGGAGATTGATTTCTACCAATTAACCCCTTTGTGTTTCAAACATCAGGNTATCTTGTTGAGTCCTTAAAAGTTTAATTAAGGATGATTTCATTGAGCGAAGCATATTAAGTTTTAATAGGCATCTGAGGTAACCAACAAGTTAAGAGGGGGAAGCAGGTCCATGCCTCTCTCTCACCAACTAGTGAAAAGCCTCGAGTCCATTTAAACTCATTATGTTGCTTAATGGTTCATCCTGTAAATACCCTTATTACTCAGTGAACATTGATGTCTCAATTATCCCTAAGAATAGGGTAATTAACATTTATCATTTAATTTAAGAATTATGTGGGTGAAGACCCTTAAAGGGGCAAGTTAGTGTAATTTGAACACTTAGCCAAATTTTAATCCTAATTGGGCTTAGTGGTGTTTCAAGGATGTTCGATATAATTATGTTTATTTCTCTAATCCTTTTTTTAGCCAAATTTGATTTAGCCTAAGTCACCACTAAGCCCTTAAGGCCTAAGGAAGTGTCTTAATTAATTAAAGGGTTAAACTTTAGGTGTTCATGATTCATGATTTGGATTTTATTTGAAAATCAAAATAGGAGTATTAAATTGATTAGTTATTGACTTCAAAGATCATACCCCTAAGTCTAAAATCATTTAATCTTAATAAACTTCCAAACTTTAATAATTTAGAAATTTATTAATCTTAATTGAGAAAGGGAGATTGATTTCTACCAATTAACCCCTTTGTGTTTCAAACATCAAGTAAATTGATTAAGATTCCATTTTCCCTCCTTGAATTAAGCCTAATTGTTAATTAAGGCAAAATTTCCAAAATTACACATTTGCCCCTAAGGCTCTAACACTTCATAATGTGCCAAATTCAATTCAAATGACTTTGAAATTTTTATCCTACCTCATTCATGGGTCAGTTGAGACATCAAAGGAGAAAATGTGATTTTTCAAAATTTAATTTAATTTATATAATTATTTTAATGCAAGAATAGGATTTTTCAAAGAAAGTTCCTAACTTGACCAAGGTAAATTACAATCCCTTGAAATTTTTACTGGAAATATACCTAGACCAGAGAAGCCTTTGGACCAAATTTCATGATTTTTTAAAGTTTCTATGATTTATTAGAATTATTTTAATTTTTGGGATATTTAATAAAAATAAAATATTTTAGGTGGGGAAAATTAAGTTTTATATTTTGGAAAAATCTCCCTAAGGTCAGAGAACTCAGAGGAGAAAATTTTATATTTTTTTGATTTCTTACTTGATTTATTGGAATTATTTTAGTGAAAAATTATTTTTAGTCTTTTTTAAAAAATTATTTTTAAGCTTTGAAAATAAATATCTTTATTTAGAAAATCAAGAAAAATAATCTGGTTGTTCCTAAGTGATTATGAAACAATTTAGAATATTTTCATGAGTTTTATTTTTTTTGACTTTTATGAATTTGCAATTATTTAAATACTTAAAATAGGCCAAAAATTAAGTTTTTTATTTTAAAATATTATTTTATTTTTATAAAATATTCCTGATCACAGAGAACTCAAAAAACTAAGTTCCATAATTTTTTGAGTTATATTTTGATTTTTAAAAATCATTTAAGTGTTAAGAGTGGTATTTATCTTTAAAAATCAATTTAAGTTATTAAATGAACACAAAATATCTTGAAACTTTTATGATGAGTTCTCTGGATCATAAATCACAATGAAGATAAAAAATCAAGTTATTTAAATATTTATATTTTTCAAAATTAATTATCTTAGTGANAATGACTTGACCCATGAAATTATTTCCAAAGGTTTCTCTAGTCATGGTGGACCTTCCAAAATTTTCTGAGGATTTTATAATCAATATGCTAATTTCCATGATTATTTCAAGGAAATAATGTGAAATAACTTGAAAAATATGAATCTCTATATAAGAACCTCCTCTGACTTTGGAAAAATCAGAGAATATTTTCCCTTACAGAGGCTACATTATGTCAAAATTTCAAGCCAAGGTGATGTGTCAATATGCATGGTAAATCAAATAATTCAAAATAGTGTTTAATTAATTAAAAACAAAATATGCACCAAATGAACTTGAAAATTATTTCACATTATTCTCCTCTGTTCACTGAATAAGAGGGTATTTTTATTTTTTTTTTGTGATTTTTCTACACAAAGTAATGTATTTTCTAAGTTAAGGGTATTTAAATAAATAGGAAAAAGCCCTATTTATCTATTTAAACAGCGCGTGCAGACTAGATCCTAGGCAGCTCCGAAGGCATGCGTGGCGCGCTCTGGTTGGACACCGCCATCCACGTAGCTGCTGACTCGACCCGCTGTTTATGTCTCGGAGCGCTGTCCGGCTCGATCTTCCCCGTCCATTTGATACACGCTTGATCGAACGACTCCCCGTCATCATCCCCGATGGAATGATCCCGTGCCCGTCTGCACTAAAACCTTAAGATCTCGGCCTAGACTCAACCAAATCACTTCGGGTTTGATCCTATGGACTCGTCTAAGTGAGACAAACATATCCACACGGTCTAAGGTACCATGAAACCAAGCTTAAGTAAATGGAGAATCAAAATAAGCTCGGGAGGAGGAGGTTAAGATGCCATGAAATCAGGCTTAAGTAAATGGAGAATCAAAATAAGCTCAGGAGGAGGAGGAGTTTTATACCTTTGCTCTGAGAAGGGAGGCTTTGACCAGAGGTGTAGGCACATAATTAAAGTTTGGTGGAGTGTGGAGGTGTATTGGGTTCTGTCCTGGTTTCTGGCAGTGGGCACAAATAATTGAAGTTTGGTGGAGTGTGGAGGTGTATTGGGCTCTGTCCTGGTTTCCATCATGGTTTCAAATTGAGCTCCGACAAGGGGAATGGGTGAGGAAAAATGGTTGGGATGCACTGAGGGGATCTTTGTTGAGCTCCGACAAGGGGAATGGGTGAGGAAAAATGGTTGGGATGCACTGAGGGGATCTTAGGGAAGCTCTGGGTGAAGTTTGGGGAATGGGTGAGGAAAAATGGTTGGAATGCACTGAGGGGATCTTAGGGAAACTCTGTGTAAGTTTGGAGAGACCTCTCTGATGGTTGGAATGCACTGAGGGGATCTTAGAGAAGCTCTGTGTGAAGTTTGGAGAGGCCTCTCTAAGAAATTTTTGCACACCTCCCATGGCCGTAGGAGGTCTCAAAGAAGCTCTGTGAGTGATTTGGGAAGCTCTCTCTGAGAAAATTTTTAGCACACCTCCCATGGCCGTGGAGGTGAGTTCCTGTGTGAAGTTTGGAGAAGCCTCTCTGAGAAAATTTCAGCACACCTCCCATGGTCGTGGGAGGTGATTTTAAATGGCCATGGGGTGGCTCTCAGAGCATAAGCTTGGGTGCATTGTGGTGCTTAGGTGGAGGGCGGAGAAGCTCCATAGTTTGATTTGGATGAGCTGGCCTCTAGGTTTGATTTGGGCGAGGTGCCGTAGGAGTGGCTCTTGGTTTTGGGCTTTTCCGGCCACTAGGGTTAGCCTTGGGCTAAGTCCAAATTGATTGTTGCAAATGGTCAATAGGGACCTCATGAAGAGTTTTCAAGATGAATTGGATGCCAATTTGGAGGTTAAGGCAATCAATTGGCTAAAATTTAGGGACTTAGCCAAATTGGGGCTAAATTTGGGAATTTTGGATTTAGGCCAAAATCAAATGTATTTGAGGCTTCACCAAGGCCAATTGATGGTTGATTTTGATGTATATGAATGTTATCAAAATTTTGCAACATCAATTGAGGCCAATTGACTAGGTTATGGGTTCAATTTTGTGAGATTAAGTGATATGGTAAAAATTGGGGTTTTGGCCCAAATCAAAATTGGACTCAAATCATGGACCAATTGAGCTTGGATTTGGTTTAGTTTGGTCATATAAAAAGTTCCATTGGGCTCAAATCATGGACCAATTGAGCTTGAATTTGGTTTAGTTTGGTCATATCAAAAGTTAATTTGAGTTTAGAATTGGAATTTGGGTCAATTGAGATCAAATTGGTGGACATTTGAGATGGATTTGGGGAAATTTGAGTCTTTAAAAGGCAATTTGGGGATTTTGGTTAAAGATGATCAAATTGGCCAAATTGGGTTATGTGGTAGTTGAGAGAAATGAAATTGGGATTATTTGGGATTTATTGAGATTTTTTGGTAATTTTTGGAATTTTGATAATTTGGGGGTGTTTTAGGGGCAAAAGGCCAAGATAGGTATTTTGGTAGAGTTGAGGTACCGATCATCACCAATAAGCCATGGAACAAAGGAACCCCCATTTTGGATCCTCTACATAGTGGTCTTAGCTAAACTATAGCCCTAGGGCTAGTAGATTTAGGGGANAGTGACCCCACCTACTAAGTACATAGAGGTTGGGAGCAATATGTGGAACTCCAGGTTGAGTAAAGAAGAGGGTAGAATTTCTAATGGTGAGGGTTTTAAGTCTAGTTTTCTAGGAATAGTCAACAGAAAAAGTCCTANTGCCTTAGCTCCAGACCAACACCCAAGGTCAACCCTAAGGTCCAGCAATCCTAGGGGTGACTCATCCCAAGTTTCCCCAACAGTGACCCCACCTACTAAGTACATAGAGGTTGGGAGCAATATGTGGAACTCCAGGTTGAGTAAAGAAGAGGGTAGAATTTCTAATGGTGAGGGTTTTAAGTCTAGTTTTCTAGGAATAGTCAACAGAAAAAGTCCTATGGCTAGACCTTAGGCTACAAAAGAGGAAAAAACTAAACCTCAACAAAAAATGAGGTCAACAAATGGACCTAAAATTTGTGTGGTGTGCTGGGCAAGCACACCACACATATTGGCGTTGACCGACGAGATCAATAAAAACCAATACAGACTCCTAAGTCAACAGACTTTGGAAGTATGCGTAGAGTTGTGTGTGTGATTTGTTTCTGCTGGAGAATTAGCAGGTGTGTGTTTAATCAAGCCGAGAAGTAGGGACTCTCGCTGGGGATCAGAGAGTGAAATTTGAGTTATGAAATTTCAAAGATTTCCCTAAGGACGAGAGTCAAAATGTAAGTGTTGACCCCGAGGTAGGAATTGAGATTCAAATATCGACTCAAAAAGAGAGAGAGAGAGAGAGTCGGAATGTAAGGACCGATCTCAAATGTAATGAATCAAAAATGTAGGACTGATTCAGAAATGAGAATTGAAATATAGGTCAATTCAGGAATGAGAATTGAAATGTAGGTCAATTCTCAAAAGAGAGTGTGGGAAGATACAGACCGACCTCAAATGTAATGAAATAGAAATATAAGACTGATTCAGAAATGAGAATTGAAATATAGGTCAATTCTCAAAAGAAGGTATCGGAATATAAGGTCCGACCTCGAATGTAAGGAATCAGAAATTTAGGACTGATTCGAAAATGAGAATTGAAATGTAGGTCAATTCTCAAAAGAAAGTGTCAGAATGTAAGGACCGACCTCAATGCAAAGAATCGGAAATTTAGGACTAATTCGGAAATGAGAATTGAAATGTAGGTTAATTCTCAAAAGAATGTGTCAGAATGTAAGGACCGACCTCAAATGCAAAGAATTAGAAATGTAGAACTGATTCAGAAATGAGAATTGAAATGTAGGTCAATTCAAGAATGAGAATTGAAATGTAGGTCAATTCACAAAAGAGAGTGTCAGAATATAAGGACCGACCTCAAATGTAACGAATCAGAAATGTAGGACTGATTCAGAAATGAGAATTGAAATGTAGGTCAATTCTCAAAAGAAAGCATAGGACTGATTCAGAAATGAGAATTGAAATGTAGGTCAATTCTCAAAAGAAGGTGTCAGAATATAAGGTCCGACCTCGAATGTAAGGAATCAGAAATTTAGGACTGAGTCGGAAATGAGAATTGAAATGTAGGTCAATTTTCAAAAGAAGGTGTCGGAATGCAAGGACCAACCTCAAATGTAATGAATTAGAAATTTAGGACTGATTTGGAAATGAGAATTGAAATGTAAGTCAATTCTCAAAAGAAGGTGTCGGAATGTAAGGACCGACCTCAAATGCAAAGAATCAGAAATTTAGGATTGATTCGGAAATGAGAATTGAAATGTAAGATTGATTCAGGAATGAGAATTGAAATGTAGGTCAATTCTCAAAAGAGAGTGTCAGAATATAAGGTCAGACCTCAAATGTAATGAATCAGAAATTTAGGACTGATTCAGAATGAGAATTGAAATGTAAGTATCAGCCCAAAGATGGGAGAATTGAAATTTAGGTATTGATTCAAAAATGTGAGATATAAAATTTAGGTATTAATCTCAAGGAGAGAGTCAAAATTTAGGTATCGACCTCAAAAGATGAGAATCAGAATTTAGGTACTGATTCAAAAATGTGGGAATTGAAATTTAGGTATTAATCTCAAGGAGAGAGTCAAAATTTAGGTAACGACCTCAAAAGATGAGAATCAGAATTTTAAAATTTAGGTATCGACCTCAAAAGATGAGAATCAGAATTTAGGTACTGATTCAAAAATGTGAGAATTAAAATTTTCAAAAAGCCTGTGGTGTCAAATTTGCGGTAGTGTGTCATGTGGAAAGGTTGATCTTGAAGAAGATTTGTAGAGCTTCATGTAGTTATGTGCAGAATGTGAAATTCTGCGAGGATGTACAAAGAGTTAGCGTAGATAACAATGGTTGTGCTGCACGCACAAAGAGTAGGAAATTCCGAAAACGGAAGTATCAACTCAACAGGTTTGTTTTATTTTCTTGTTATTTTTACGACAAATTAATTTTTCAAAATTTGTTTTTTTAAAGTTTAATTTCAATTGGTTGATTTTCAAAAGAAATTTTGTTATTTATTTATTACAATTATCTTTTATTTGTGTTTTATTTATTGTTGAAAATTTCTCGTTTCGTTCTTTGTTCATTGGAACTCTGAACCATCACAAGGTTTGCGACTTTCATCCATCGCACAAAAATGCAATTGACAAAAAGACACAACTTGAGAGAAATTTCCATTAATCTGCTTTAATAAAGATGCTACAGATCAAACATAGGCTAATGCCTCCAAGAGAGTACATCATGTAATACATGCTGAAATGCATTGAGAATCTTTTCAAGATATGAGTACATCATAGACTGATTACATCAGATATATGTCATGCTTGTTAAAAGAAAGTAAGTAAGTCCTCTGTGCTTGGTATATCAAGCTCTTGATCAAGCAGACCTTCTGAGCCATGCTCCAGAATAAGAGTTTCCTTCGCATGTATTCAGAGGTACAACCTTCTCAAGCTCATAAGGAAACAGTTCCTCCAACTCCGGGTCTTGCTGGAATCCATATGGTATCTTACTGTCATCCATCCTGCGGAAGGTCATGAACACCCTACGGGTGTCGTACTCCTGGTATGCAGTGTTTGGCCACGTCTGCACTGTTGCCCTTGAGAACAAGTACTGAACCAACTGGGAGAGGAATTTCCACAGCTCCTCTGAATTCACAAGGACCAATTACATTGATTTCTTTTCCAAACAAAATATTGCTCTTACTTATGAATGAGACCGTGCAGAAAGACCTCACAAAGTCATGATGGTCAATGTGCGGGAGAATGAAATCACCCTCTCGTAAATGTTGATGATGCATTGGTGCAGAAAGGCCTCACAAAGTCATGATGGTCGATGTGTGGGGGAATGCAGTCACCTTCTTCATAAATGTTGATGATACAACTGTTGGGAATGCAAGTGGCGGGTGGGATATTCCACTTGACCATTCTCTTTATCATCCACTTTATCATCGGTGGTAACGGATCCACCTAGTCGTATCTGAGAATCCCAGGCGGATTCCCCTGTCTGTCGTTTGTAAAATTGTAGAAACATCCACATTGGATGGTGATTCTTCCCTTTCCTCGCATCCATTTCTTTGGCTTAGAATATGTTCTTTCCATGAGAAGGCCTGCTCGACCTCTATCTCTTAAATCAAAGATGCAGTCCAGGATGCTTCTTTCATTAGTTTCATAGAAAACCCTGGTATATAACTCCAGGCCTTCTAATATGTTGATAAACTTCATTGAACTCTTCGTAGAATTTGAATTCTCTTTTGTTTACCTTGCTTATTTTGTAGTATTCCACCATAACAGGAGCTAGCAGCTGTCTAGGATGTTCCTTCCTCCGGGCCTCGGTAGGAATCCAAATCGGTGCTGGCCGATCTGGGATATGAGATTCCGCCTCAAGCGGGATGTATGATCCTGGGCTCCATGATGCGCACCGGTCCGCCCCCAGTGGGACATATGGTTCATTTGCCACAAAATCTGGAGTCTGAGACTCGTTGGTGCTTGCAGTGTATTCTTCTAAGGTACTGAAACACTGTAGATGTAGACATTGTAGTCCGGGCATTCTAAAAATGCGCCTGTAACTGATGTCCTGGCTGGTATCTCAACGTTGCATGTTGGGCAACCTCTGCACAAGATATCTGGGACCAGGGGTACATCTGATCCTGTCAGAAATCCTGATTCTTCATTTGTAGTAGGCAGGCTGTTAGAAGTCTCTCTCAGCTCTGGATCATAGATATGTCCCTCAGGAATGGGGGTAAGAAAACCGCTTACGTTTCTTCGGCGCTTGCGCTCCTGTCGCAGAAAGGCTCTCTGTTTCTTCCAGATTGCGTTTTGCGTTGTGTTCTACGGAGTGGAGTATTTGGAAGTTGTTCACTATGGGCATCTATTAAGCCCCTCACTGGAGTAACTATCATGAAGAGCAGCCGGCTGGGCCCCTCCATCGGATCTTATTCTGTCGTCACGTTTTCACCCTTACGTGACGCGTCATCCTGAGTGGTCACCCTCAACAGTGAGGATAGTCCCTTCTTTTCTTCATTGCTAACTATGCCCATTAGCGGATCGTTGTAGTCCATATCGATCTGGTTGAAATCCATGTTGAAATCTATGACACCTCCTTGTGGCGCCATCTCTTTGTTCAGTGCAAGGTTCCAGCCGTCCTGTAAGGCAAAGATCAACCTCTGTCTCAATATTTTTCTGCAGACGACAAAAAAAACGTCAGTGGGCTGAAGTTTGGCATGAACAAGAACGAAACAGAGTACTCATTAAAGTAAATTTTAGTTTTTTTTGCTGAAAAAGATTACTCATTTTATATGTGAGTTTGTTTTAATTTAATGGAATATTTAAATCCAAAAGTAGAAAGGAGAACGTGTGAAGTTCAAATATTTTCTGAAAATTTTCATTAAATATGAGATTAATTACAAAATTTGGACCTGGCCATAAACATACGACCATATAAATAACCCTAAAACAATCAAGGTTACAAAATTTCGAAGCAAGCAAAGGTAAGCAGAGGTAAGCGGCATTAAGCAACATCAAGTCATGTAATAGGCCTTCAAGTATCATCCATTTATCGGTAACATGGGTCTTTCACCCCGGAAGTCCACTAACTAGTAGGCTCCTCCTGTATAAGCCTTTTCAACGACAAATGATCCCTCCCAAGTTGGCTCGAATTTTCCACCTATTTTGCGGCGAGCAAGGATAGGTCTTTTGAGCACGAGTACGAGGTCACCAATTTTGAATGTCCTAGGGCGGACCACTTCGTCATGGGCTTGTACCATCTTTTCCTGGTAGAGCTCCAAATGTTGTTGTGCTTCCAATCGCTTTCCCTCCAGGCTCTCCAGTTCTTCAAGCCTGAGTTTTGTGCTTTCTTCTGTTGTAAGTTTGTTGACGACGACAACTCTGAGAGATGGTGTCTGGATCTCTAGCGGTAGCACAGCCTGCAACGGCGACTCTGAGAGATGGTGTCTGGATCTCTAGCGGTAGCACGTCCTCGGTCCCGTATACGAGCATATAAGGTGTACACTGAGTGGGAGTCCTGAAAATCATCCAAAGCCCACAAGGCTTCTAACAGTTTGTTATGCCAATCCCTTTTATTTTCATCCAGTATTTTCTTCGAAATCTGTACCAGTGTCTTGTTGAAGGCTTCAGCCAGACCATTTGCTCAAGGATAGTAAATTGTAGAGTATCTCCAATCTATCCCATGTCTTTTGACAAAATTGTTGATCTTCGTACTTTTGAAAGCTGTCCCATTGTCAGAGATTATTCTTCGAGGTACTCCGAAACGGTATACAATTTGGCTCTTGAAAAATTGAAGGACGTGCTACGTTGTAACCTCACGTAACGATTCTGCCTCTGCCCATTTGGAGAAGTAATCTGTAGCGACAAGTATGAATCTGTGTCTNTAAATGGAGGCTTGTTTTGATGCAGACTGTAGCTTGTTTAGTATCTTCTTGGATGATCTGCTCCATACTTCAATCCATCCTTCTTCGGTATTTATAGAAGCTTGCTTTGATGAATTCTANCCTTTTGAGTTCATCCCAAGTTGTACTCCATCTGTATGTTCCGACATATGGATCAATTGGGGAGATTGACTCAGTTGAAACCATGTTTATGGAACCTTTTTCAGGTTCTCTCAAATACTCCTTTGGGATTGTTATATTCTCTTCCTTGAGGTTCTTCTCGAGCCAGTCTTTAACGATGAAACACTTCTCTATAGTGTGCCCAAANGGTCAATAGGGACATCATGAAGAGTTTTCAACATGAATTGGATGCCAATTTGGAGGTTAAGGCAATCAATTGACTGAAAGTTAGGGACTTAGCCAAAGTGGGGCTAAGTTTGGGAATTTTGGATTTAGGCCAAAATCAAATGGATTTGAGGCTTCACCAATGCAAATGGGGCTAAATTTGAGAATTTTGGATTTAGGCCAAAATCAAATGGATTTGAGGCTTCACCAAGGATAATTAATGGTTGATTTTGATGTATAGGAGTGTTATCAAGATTTTGTCAATTTTAATTAGCTAATTGACTAGACTGTGGTTTCAATTTAGTGAGGTAAAGATTTTGCAACATTAATTGAGGCCAATTGACTAGGCTATGGGTTCAATTTGGTCAGATGAAGATTTTTCAACATTAATTGAGGCCAATTGACTAGGCTATGGGTTCAATTTGGTGAGATTTGATTTTTCAACATCAATTGAGGCCAATTTACTAGGCTATGGGTTCAATTTGGTGAGATTAGGTTCACATGTCCAAAATTGGGGTTTTGACCCAAATCAAAATTGGGCTCAAATCATGGACCAATTGAGCTTGGAGTTGGTTTATTTTGGTCATATCAAAAGTGAATTTGAGTTTAGGATTGGAATTTGGGTCAATTGAGATCAAATTGGTGGACATTTGAGATGGATTTGGGGAAATTTGAGTCTTTAGAGGGCAATTTGGGGATTTTGGTTAAAGATGGTCAAATTGGCCAAATTTGGTTATGTGGTAGTTAAGAGAAATAAAATTGGGATTACTTGGGATTTATTGGGATTTTCTGGTAATTTTTGGAATTTTGGGTCCAAGAGGGGTATTTTGGTAATTTGGGGGTGTTTTAGGGGCAAAAGGCCAAGATGGATATTTTGGTAGAGTTGAGGTACCAATAATCACCAATAAGCCATGGACCAAATCCATTTTGGGTCCTCTACATAGTGGTCTTAGCTAAACCATAGCTCTAGGGCTAGTAGATTTAGGGGATTATGNAAGGTTTCAAAGTTTCAAAGCAAGCAAAGGCAAGCGGAGGCAGGCGACATCAGGCTGTGTAATATGTTTTCAGGTAACGTCCATTTATCGGTAACATGGATCTTTCGCCCCGGAAGTCCACTAACTGGTAGGCTCCTCCTGTATAAACCTTCTCAACGACAAATGGTCCTGCCCAAGTTGGCTCGAGTTTGCCACCTATTTTGCGGCGAGCAAGAATAGGTCTTTTGAGCACGAGTACGAGGTCACCAATTTTGAATGTCCTTGGGCGGACCAATTTATCATGGGCTTGTACCATCTTTGCCTGGTAGAGCTCCAAATATTGCTGTGCTTCCAATCGTTTTCCCTCGAGACTCTCTAGTTCTGCAAGCCTGAGTTTTGGACTTTCTTTCGTTGTGAGTTGGTTGGCAACGGCGATTCTGAGAGATGGTGTCTGTATCTCTAGCGGTAGCACGACCTCGGTCTCGTACACGAGCATATAAGGTGTACACTGAGTGGGAGTCCTGAAAGTCGTCCGGTAGGCCCATAGGGCTTCTAACAGCTTGTTAGGCCAATCCCTTTTATTTTCATCCAGTGTTTTCTTCAAAATCTGTACCAGTGTTTTGTTGAAGGCTTCAACCACACCATTTGCTCTGGGATAGTAAATTGTAGAGTATCTCCAATCTATCCCATGTCTTCTGACAAAATTGTTGATCTTTGTGCTTTTAAAAGTTGTCCCATTGTTAGAGATTACTCTTTGAGGTACTCCAAAATGGTAGACGATTAGGCTTTTGAAAAAAAGAAGGACGTGCTATGCCGTAATCTCACGTAACGGTACTGCCTCTGCCCATTTGGACAAGTAATCTGTAGCGGCAAGTATTAATCTGTGTCTTTTAGAAGATGGAGGGTCTATTGGACCTATTATGTCTGTGCCCCAACACTCGAATGGGCACGAGGCAACAGTTGGGTGTATTACATTCGGAGGTTGGAGTAAGACCACCCCATGTACCTGGCATTGCTGACATCTTCTGACAGTATCCATGCAATCGGACATCATTGCTGGCCAATAATATCTGAGTCTTTTAATTTTTATTTTCATTTTTGGTCCCGACTGGTGAGCGCCACATAATCCGACATGTACTTCTTTGATAATATTTTGTGCCTCGGCTCTGCTCAAACACCGTAGCCACATTCGGTCAAACGATCTTCTGTAGAGAACATTTCCCACCAAGTCATAAGACATGGCCCTTCTTGTGATGTGGTGTGCCTCAGACTTGTCTTCTGGCAGCTTTCCAGTACGCAAATATTCTATTAATGGCTTGCGCCAGTCTTTGTTGATGTCCGCAACTGCATTTATTGTTTCTTCTTTTCCAAGTTCATGTAAAGTTTCGAAGTCGCTTCGAGACAAGCCTCGTCTTCCTTGCACCGTGACTTCGATGGAATCCTCCGGGGGACACGCCATTTCCTTAGTTGCTAAAGCGTCGACATGAGCATTATCTCCCCGAGGAATCCGGTAGAAAGTCACCTCAGGAACCTGCTCCAGGAGCTTCATTGAGTACAGATGGTATTCTGCTAATCTTGGTTTTAGAATTTTGTATTGTCCGGCGACTTGCTGGATGACATGTTGAGAGTCACCATAAATGACAATGTTCGTTATATCCATCAAAATGGCCAATTCCAATCCGGTGATTAAGGCTTTATATTCTGCTTCATTGTTGCTACATGGCTCCGTCAGGTGGTACGAAAACCTCAACATACCCTTATCCGGCGTGATAAAAATCAAACTGATTCCTGCCTTGCCTGGTATAACTGTGTCGGATCCCTTATTTTTCCTGGCTGATGAAGCACCATCGAAGTACATTTCCCAGCGCTGCGCACTAGAAAATTCCATTTGTAGTATCTGTTCGTCTGGTAACTCGTCGTTGAGAGAGGACCCAGCTGGCAGTGGGTGTGCAACGAGAAAGTCTGCTAAAATCTATCCCTTGATAGCACGGAGGGGCACAAAAGTTATATCAAATTGCAATAAGATCATTGACCATCTCGCTAAACATCTGTAGAGTGTTTGGTCGGGTTGTCAAATATTGCAATGGATTAACTTTCGAGATTAGGGTAATCTTATGAGAAAGCATGTAATGTCTAAGCTTTTGAGCGGCGGGGTAATCTTATGAGAAAGCATGTAATGTCTAAGCTTTTGAGCAGCAAAAATTAATGCCAGACAATGCTTCTCAATAGGTGGATACCTTACCTCCGTCGGTAATAGACGATGACTCAAGTAGTAGAGAGCATTTTCTTTTCCCTCCTCATTGACTTGGGCTAAGACGGCTCCAAGAGAGTCATCCAAAGCCGCGGTATAAAATATCAACTATTTCCCTGGGATAGGGGCTGCCAAAATAAGGAGGTGTCATTAAATATTGTTTAACTCCTCAAAGGCCCGCTGGCATTTTTCTTCCCAAATAAATTTGACATCCTTTTTAATTAATGCCGAGAAAGACAACGGTTTCCCTGGGATAGGGCCTGCCAAAATAGGAGGTGTCATTAAATATTGTTTAACATGTCAAAGGCCCGCTGACATTTTTGGCGTCCTTTTTAATTAATGCCGAGAAAGGCTGACACCTACCTGAGAGATTAGAAATAAAAAGGCGTCCTTTTTAATTAATGCCGAGAAAGGTTGACACCTACCTGAGAGATTAGAAATAAAGCATCTCAGATATGTCAACTTCCCCTAGAAGGAACATAACTGCTTCAAGGTTTTAGGGGGAGGCATTTCCAAGATAACTTTAATCTTATCTGGGTCGATCTTGATTCCCCGATGACGGACAATGAATCCTAGAAATTTCTCAGAGGTGACGCCGAAGGTGCACTTTAAGGGATTCATTTTAAGGTCATATCGTCGTAACCGTTCAAACACAATCCTCAAATCGTACAAATGGTTTATTTTTTGCATATCGTCGTAACCGTTCAAACACAATCCTCAAATCGTACAAATGGTCTATTTTCCGTTTACTTTTTGATGACCAGATCTTCTACGTAGCATTCTACTTGATTGTGAATGAGGTCGTAAAAAATCTTCGTCATTGCACGCTGATATGTTGCTCCGGCGTTCTTTAGGCTGAACAACATCACTGTGTAGTAGAAGATTTCAATCGGTGTTCTGAAAGCTGTAAGCGCTGCATCCTCGGGAGCCATCTTGATTTGGTTATACCCCGACGATCCGTCCATGAAGGAGAAAATTTCATGTGTTGAAGCGATATCCACCATCATTTCTGGTATAGGTAGTGGAAACTCGTCTTTTGGACATGCCTTGTTCAAATCTCTGAAGTCGACACAAACGCGGATCTGTCCATTTTTCATTTTAACCGGTACAATATTGGCTAACCACGTGGGGTACTGCTCTTCTTTAACAAAGTTGGCGTCTATCATTTTCTTTACCTCAACGATGACTTGTTGTTCTATTTCGAGGCACATTCTCCTGGGAGCTTGTTTTGCTGGGGTTACATTCTTGTCCACCCCAAGTTTATGGACTGGAACCTCTGCGGACAACCCTGACATTTCGTCGTAGCTCCATGCGAAGCAATCTTTGAACTCTGCTAGTAGTTTGACCAATTTTGCAGACTCTTTGTCATCAAGTAGAGAACTTATAAATGTAGGTCGGGGTCACTCTTCAGTCCCGAGGTTAATCTCTTTCAATTCATCGATAGTGGATTTAATTTCTTCCTCAAATTCTGGCCGAGCATCTTCTATTGGTTGATCAGTAGAGTCACCCTTTATATCGAGACAATCCTCTTCTGACTCACTAGTAACAACCATGCAAAATTCAGAATCATCGACTGGTCCAACTGTACCAAATCCGAGACCTTCTTTTGAATTGGGAGCTCGTCTTTTAGTATTCCACAATTTTTCAAAGAGTTGAAATTTATCTTTTGGCATTTGTTTTGGTAAATGTCTCTGTTGAATTAACTTTTGAACACAAGGCGAGAAGTAACTAAAAGGCAATTCCATTAATTCATTAGAATCAACATCCAAATTTACCTATTTTTCAAGCTCAGTAGAGGTAGAAGCACGGTAAAATTTGATCGGCTTTGAACCAACACTACGGACTTCCTTGACCTCCAAATTCTCGACCTTTTGAGGGAGAATCGGAGTGAGGGTCATTGTATCCACATAGTGGTTTATTCGATCATACATTATTTCATATTCTTTCCTTTCTGTATCTTCTAGGGATATCTCGTACTGAGGTTTCTTCTTTTTTGTCATCAATATTTCATCTTCAGAATTGTCTTCATCACCAATGTTGATAATTGACTTAGTCCGTTCAACAATTAAATTGATCTTTTCTCGTCCGCGTCCCCGGCCTTAACCTCGGGTGCAAGAATTAGAAGAACCTCCACCAACTCGATGTAGGGGAGTGGTAGAAGGTTGTTGAAGCGGAGTTGTATGGCCTTATTTTTGTGATCCTTCTGAATCTTTATCTTTGTGTGTCAAAATTTCGCGCGAGAAGACAATCTTCTTTGGAGGCGCATAATAAGCAGCGTCTTCGTGGATACCAACTTCATGCACTAAAAATGGTTGTAGATCTCCCTTGATGCAATTTTCTTGACCATCTTTGTGATTCTCACGCGAGAAGACAGTCTTCTTTGGAGGCGCGTAGTAGGCAGCATCTTCATGGATACAACCTTCATGCACTAAAACGGCTACAGGTGAGGCACATAGTAGGCTACATCTTCATGGATACCAACTTCATGCACTGAAAATGGTTGTAGGTCTCCCTTGATGTAATTTTCTTGACCATCTTTGTGGTTATTTAATGCACTGGTGTAGGGATGATGGAACCATATTATGCTCATGAATCCATGGTCGACCTAATAGAGCGTTAAAGATGCACTGAAAATGGTTGTAGATCTCCCTTGATGCAATTTTCTTGACCATCTTTGCGGTACTTGCACTGGTGTTGAGATGATGCACCATGTTATGCTCATGAATCCATGGTCAACCCAATAGAGCGTTAAAAGAGGTCTCGACGTCGATGATATGAAATTTAACGGTTGTTGCAAGTTCTCCAACTTTCATAAGTAATGAGATGGATCAAGGGCTCTTTCTCCCTTTTGGTTGAATCCTCTTAACATCATCTTATCGGGGATGAGCTCCTGAACGTTGAAGTCCAAATATGCTAACGTCCGTAGACTCAACAAGTTGAGAGATGCTCCAGGATCCACTAAAGCTCTTGATAACACAAATCTGCCAATGTTGACGGAGATGTAGAGCAGACGGTTGTGGTCGCGGTACCGAGTAGCAAGTCTTCGTCTGTAAAGGTTACCCCTGACTGTTCTCTCAATGAGCAAAATTCATCTGAGGATGTGCTAGCCAACTGAGCTAAGCAAATTTCTGGATCAAGCAAAGCTGTAACCAGAGACTCTACAGGATCAGAGCGTCATAGATGGTTAGTCAGGCAGGCAACTTCCCAAGATAAGCTAGCACGTTGTAATCTACTTTGTTTGGTACTCCGATTTTTGTCTTTGTTGTGTGGTTCTTCCACTGGCGGAGGTGGGGGTATCTCTTCTTGAGTTATTATCTGTTTTCCTTTGCTGTTGGAGCTGTTCTTGGTGGTAACACTTTCCCGCTCCTCAAGTTGACTTCTGTGATTTCTTCTTTTTGAGATATCATTGTTGAATCTTCCGATGTCTTTTCCTCTTCGTCGGTGAGATCTAAGTTGATGGCGAGTGGTGCACCATGTCACTCGAGAGTTGGCTCTTCGTTATTAGTGCTGTCGTAAGCAATATCGTTGATGTCTTCTTTAGAGTTGACAACAAGTTCATCGGACTCAAGTACGATTTAAGGATCATTTTGAGGATCGAGATCGCAACTAGCTTGGTTTATAATCAGTCACGTTATTACCGGAAATAGTCAAAATGTAGCCGAAATCATAACCATTATATTCATAAGACCCTCGAGGAACAAAAAGATAATCATACGAAGTCAAGGGTTCGAGGACTTTCTTCCCCGAATCCGAGACAACCAATCTAGTAGAGGCAGCCCCTGTCCTACCCCCCATGCTATCGATCTTGGTAGTGGTCTCTTCTTTTTCTTGTTCTTTGTCCTGGACGATGATGAATTTTCTGGTGAAATCTTCATCTCGGGCTCGGTATGCTGCATACTCTGAATGGAGGCTTGTTTTGATGCAGACTGTAGCTTGCTTAGTATCTTCTTGGATGATATGCTCCATAATTCATTCCATACTTCTTCGTTATCTGTAGAAGCTTGCTTCGATGAATCTTGTATCAGATTGAGGACCCTCTTGAGTTCATCCCAAGTTGTACTCCATCCATCTACTCCGACATATAGATCAACTGGGGAGATTGACTCAGCTGAAATCATGTTTATGGAACCTTTTTCAGGTTCTCTCAAATATTCCTTTGGGATTGTTATATTCTCTTCCTTGACGTTCTTCTCGAGCCAGTCTTTAAAGACAAAACACTTGTAGTGTGTCCAAGCAACCGGTGGTACGGGCAATAATTTGGTTCATTCTTCTTATCCACCTCTTCGGGTTTCTTTGGATTAGGCAGTTTGAATTATGGTTTCTTCATCAAGCTTTTGAATATTTTAGGTACAACCTCATCTTTGAAGGAGTAAACAAATTTCTGTCGCTCTAACTGGGATATTCTTTTACCCTTTGTTCGAGGTGATCCCTCATGAGACGACCGTTGGTTGGATTGACTGGTCTGTTTCTAAGGGTACTGCGACGAAGACTGGCGATGCTCTTCTGCATATATCTTTATCGGCTGCTTTCCTTTGTTGACAGTTGCGACTACCCTTGATTTCTTTTTGAATACTCTGGTTACCTTAGCCCTTTCATGTGGTNATCGATTCTTTGATTGCTTTAAGATCTGGAGGACCCTGATGGAAATCCTCAACTTGTTCATCCATCTCGCTGACTATTGTCGCAACGATGTCGGATATTTTAGGCACTGGTTTTACTTCCTGTCCTGCAGGTTCACTGAACTGTATCGGTGCAGCGACCTTAGGTACCCATACCTTCTTCCTTTTCAACGATGATGCCTCAGGACGGGGTGTCTTAGTAGAGACATCGGTATGTCGAGGGAAGGTATGCTCCCCGTGGTGTAGACCGGCTACAATGTCAAGTAATCGTTTTGTCTTTCTTTCCATGATTGTAGGAATAACGGGTAAACTTCTCGGACCCAGTCTTGACTTAATCGGCCGGCAACCTGTGGTTCTGGTGGTGGTATGATCGGTGTTGACCATAGCAGTATCGACTTGGTTTCCCAAACGGAGGCAGACGGGAACACGGGTAGGTGACTCTACAGTCGACCTACGAGACTTTCTAGCGGACTTAATATCCTTCAAAATTTCATTCTTCATATGAGGGGAAATTGCATGTCCCACTTGTTTAAGTAATTCACTAACAGAACATCATTCTTTAATAGCAAGCCTTCTGAAGACTGCACTAACTCGGGTGATGGGGCTGAATTTCTTTCCCTCCTCACCATGTCCATGAAGTGATGGGAATGCAGCAACAATCTTCCGGATACTCTCATATCCATGAGTATCTGTCAGAGGATGGAATCTACTTCCTCGCAGGAGTGGGTAAATTTCCGGTAATACCTCTTCAACTTGATGAGGCTCCTCTTCATCAGGTGTGTTTTCAGGAGTCTGGACTTTGATGGCCCTCCGAACTCTCCTATTGCGGTTCCTCCTTTGAGTTCGGGTCAGTGGTACAGTACTTGAGCTCGACTCAAATTCAAACACTGGTGGTGGAACAGTTAATCCTTTAGCCAAATCTTCGATAATCATCACTTCCTATCCCTTAGCAGCAGCAGGGATAGCAGGTTTGGCGGGTGTCGCGACCGCAGCAGCTTTAACCTTCTTGCCGGCAGGGAAGTCTTGAAAGCAGTTCAAACTGAATTCTGAAGATGGCTCTTGAACTTTCGGGGTAGCGATCTTCATTACCACGAACGGGGCTTTCCCGAGGATAACCTCGAGGTCTTCAAATCCGGCTCTGATCTTGAAGGTGGGAGCGACGTTACGGGCGTTGCGATCCTTTGGCAGGTTGCAAGAAAAGGTCAGTGTTGGGTAAGCCATCGCAGCGGGCTTTAAAAAAGAAAGTTTTAGGGTTAGCTACATGGCCAAAAACCTCATAATCCTTAGTGCAAGCACTGAAAATAGAGGTTAGTTTGTAGACCGGGCAGGTCTTAATTTACAGGTAATTTTAACATCTTTATTTAAAAGGGTGTAAAATTGATTAATATTTTGAAGTGCATGCAGCACAACACGATTTTATTTAATTTGCGAAGCAGCAAAATAAATGTGAAAAAGGAGTTGTGAGAAAGTTTAGGACCCAGCGCGAGACCCAGTTCGTGGCAGAAAAATGGCCAGGTGGAGTTAATCCACCAACACACCTATTGGGGGTCCGACCCCACATAAAAAATTAAAGAGTCCTTAGTGGCCTTCTGAACCCCTCTGTTCAAAGATGGTTGAAAAGCTAGTCCTGAAGTCCAAGGAGTTAACTATACTTTCCCAAGGTAGAAATGCGTAAAGTATGCTAACGGAGGAAGGGTAATTTGGTTCAAGAGGGATATGGACATATTACTGATGTGTGAAGATAATATTTCTTGATTTGTATGGAGAGAGAAGCGTATCCCCAGCAGAGTCGCCAGAAGCTGTCGGCGTTATTTCGGGGATGGTTTGGTTGTGGGGTTGCCCTTAAGAAGCTGTCGGTCACCGGAATCGAAATCCCGTCGCCCACTTCGGAAAGATGTTGAGGTATGAAATCAAACTGACCCCATATTTTTCGTAGTTTAAAATGAAAGAGCATTGTACCTTAAATTTCGTATCTATTGACCCCATATTTTTCATAGTTTAAAATGAAAAAGCACTGTACCTCAAATCCTGTATCTATCCTAAAGGATAAACACAAGACTTGAGGATGAGACTCGATCAAATAAACTAAGGAAAGTATGACATCAGGATAAACACAAGAATTGAGGATGAGGCTCGATCAAATAAACTAAGGAAAGTATGACGTCCTTTTCGTCTGCAAAACCTTTATATTTGCCGACAAGTTTCCCTATTTAATATAAATGATTAAATAGGGTTTATATTAAGTTGGGTTCAGACATGATTCCTATAAGGGCAAGCCCCTATAGTTAATTACATCCTAAATGACCAAAGTCACTGAAGAAGACTCTCGATAAAAATCAGGAAATATTATCTTCATGGAATTTCAATGAGTATGACTCTTCAACAAAATGGGACGTAGAGGTGTGAAAGGGGATTGGTTCAAATTTAGAACATTTTATTGTAAAATCCAAAGGAAGAAGGACTAGGGGATGTCATGGATCTAGAGGAGAACTCGGGTGACTTCCCAAGCTATCCTAATGTTTGGCTTCAGTTTTGAGGAGAAATATTTTAAGTGTTTCATCCTGCAAATTTTATTAGTTAGGACTTACATTCGTGTGAAATGATCACACAAATAACTTGGAAGATGTGAGGATTTAGGTCGTGACAAACGACAACCTCGTTCGTGTGAAACGATCACACAAATAGCCTGGAAGATGTGAGGGTTTAGGTTGTGACAAACGAAAATCTCGAATGATCACACAAATAGCCTGGAAGATGTGAAGATTTAGGTCGTGATAAACGACAACCTCGGCTAAGACGAGTTAGGGCTTATATTATATAGCAGGGCTATACAAAGGCCTAAAGATAAGGTGATGCAAATAGCCTGGAAGATGTGAGGATTTAGGTCATGACGGACGACAACCTCAGAATCCTAAGATCAAATAGCTTGGAAGATGTGAGGATTTAGGTCGTGACGAACGACAACCTCAGAATCCTAAGATCAAATAGCCTGGAAGATGTGAGGATTTAGGTCATGATAAACGACAACCTCGGAATCCTAAGATGTATAGCCTGGAAGATGTGAGGATTTAGGTCGTGACAAACGACAACCTCGGAATCCTAAGACGGTATAGCCTGGAAGATGTGAGGATTTAGGTCGTGACAAACGACAACCTCAAAATCCTAAGATGATTTAAGAGTATATTGTATAGCAGGGCTATGCAAAGGCCTAAAGATAAGGTGAGGATTTACGTTGCATGAGAATAGCAAGGATATGCAAAGGCCTAAAGATAAGGTGAGGATTTACGTTGCATAAGCAAGCAACGTCAAAGTCCTATGGCTTTTTTATTTAGGTTTAAGGAAGGAAGATTGGTTTAGCTGGGGAAGACAGGTTTTGCTGTTGAAGATGGTCGTGCTGCCCACCATGCTAGCTCCAAGCTCCTGCTGCGACGAGTTTGAGTTATCTAGTGTGTCAAGTTATAATATCAAATCAGGTGGCCCTATGGTTGAAGTTCTTTAAATTTTATGAGCGCATATTAAAGTTGATTAGAGTGACACCAGTTAGGATCCTACGGTTCCTTCGTTCCGGTATCACTATTTTCTATTGGATTCACTTAGTTCAAATGAACTTATCAAACCGTCGTCCCGGCACCACTATTTTCTATTGGAATCACTTAGTCCAAATGAATTTACTAAACTCTCGTCCCGGCATCACTATTTTCTATTGGAATCACTTAGTCCAAATGAATTTACTAAACTCATATTAATGAGTTCCATAATTTCATTTAAACCGTGGGAAGCCTCGTTAGCAACCGTAGGTTACCTTCATGAATTCCATAATTTCATTTAGACCGTGGGTCCAAATGAATTTACTAAACTCAACTTAATGAGTTTCATAATTTCATTTAGACCGTGAGACCTCGTTACTAAACTCAACTTAATGAGTTCCATAATTTCATTTAGACCGTGGGAAACTTCATTAGCAATGTAAGGTTACCTCCTTGAGTTCCATAATTTCATTTAGACCGTGGGAAGCCTCGTTAGCAACTGTAGGTTACCTCCTCTGAGATAGAGACATCTTAATTTAATTAAAGTTGTGGTTTTGTGTGATGTTTGTGATTAAATTTTAAAGTTGTTTTATATTTTGAATGTTGTGGCGGTGAATTTTATCTTGGTTGATTTTAGTTTTGGTTTCGTTTTATATTTTGAATGTTGTGGCGGTGAATTTTATCTTGGTTGATTTTAGTTTTGGTTCTGGTTATGGTTGTATATTTTGAATGTTGTGGCGGTGAATTTTATCTTGGTTGATTTTTAATTTTGGTTTTGGGATATTTTGAATGTTGTGGCGGTGAATTTTATCTTGGTTGATTTTAGTTTTGGTTTTGGTTTTAATTTTGAATGTTGTGGCGGTGAATTTTATCTTGGTTGATTTTTAATTTTGGTTTTGGTTATGTGGCTGAATGTTGTGGCGGTGAATTTTATCTTGGTTGATTTTAGTTTTGGTTTTGGTTTTGGTTTTCATGTTGTGGCGGTGAATTTTATCTTGGTTGATTTTTAATTTTGGTTTTGGGTTATGGTTATGACTATCATGAAAGTTTATGTAGGTAAACACAAGCAAGAAACGTGTAAGGAAAAGACATAAGAAAGACGGTACTATAAACTGTAAAAGCGTACCTCGCGAGTCTTTTCGTTCCACCACCTGAAACTTAAAATGCATGTTAAGGCAGTTTATGAAGAGCAGGAAATGTTAAATTTTGGTAATTTTCCTAAACCTATGTCATATCTTATTGAATCCTTAAGAGTTTAATTAAGGATGGTTTCATTGAGCGAAGCATATTAAGTTTTAATAGGCCTCTAAGGTATCCAACAAGTTAAAACAGGGAAGCAGATCCATGCCTCTCTCTCACCAACTAGTGAAAAGTCTCAAGTCCATTTAAACTCATTATGTTGCTTAATGGTTCATCTTGTCAATACCCTTATTACTTAGTGAACATTGATGTCTAAATTATCCCTAAGAATACGGTAATTATCATTTATCATTTAATTTAAGAATTATGTGGGTGAAGACCCTTAAAGGGGCAAGTTAGTGTAATTTGAACACTTAGCCAAATTTTAATCCTAATTGGGCTTAGTGGTGTTTCAAGGATGTTCGATATAATTATATTATTTCTCTAATCCTTTTTTTAGCCAATTTTGATTTAACCTAAGTCACCACTAAGCCCTTAAGGCCTAAGTGAGTGTCTTAGTTAATTTTTAAAAGGGTTAAAATTTAGGTGTTCATGATTCATGATTTGGATTTTATTTGAAAATCAAAATAGGGGTATTAAATTTATTAGTTATTGACTTCAAAATTCATACCCCTAAGTCCAGGATCATTTAATCTTAATAAACTTCCAAACTTTAATAATTTAGAAATTTATTAATCTTAATTGAGAAAGGGAGATTGATTTCTACCAATTAACCCCTTCGTATTTCAAACATCAAGTTAATTGATTAAGATTAGAGTTTACCCATTTTCCCTCCTTGAATTAAGCCTA
>JXCR01085290.1:117026-142384 GCA_002079205.1 Phalaenopsis hybrid cultivar | reverse complement strand
GAATCAAATGATTCAAAATAGTGTTTAATTAATTAAAAAGAAAATATGCACCAAATGGACTTGAAAATTATTCCACATTATTCTCCTTTGTTCACTGAATAAGAGGGTATTTTTATTTTATTTTTGTGATTTTTCTACACAAAGTAATGTATTTTCTACGTTAAGGATATTTAATAAATAGGAAAAAGCCCTATTTATCTATTTAAATAGCGCGTGCTGACTAGATCCTAGGCAGCTCCGAAGGAATTCGTGGCGCGACGGTGCCATCCACGTAGCTGCTGACTCGGCCCGCTGTTTATGTCCCGGAGCGCTGTCCGGCTCGATCTTCCCCGTCCATTTGATACACACTTGATCGAACGAATCCCCGTCATTGTCCCCGATGGAATGATCCCGTGTCCGTCCACACTAAAACCTTAAGATCTCGGCCTAATCAACCAAATCACTTCGGGTTTGATCCTATGGACTCATCTAAGTGAGACGAACATATCCATACGCAACCAAATCACTTTGGGTTTGATCTTATGGACTCGTCTAAGTGAGACGAACATATCCATACAGTTAAGATGCCATGAAATCAGGCTTAAGTAAATGGAGAATCAAAATAAGCTTGGGAGGAGGAGGAGTTTTATACCTTTGATCTAAGAAGGGAGGCTTCGATCAGAGGTGCTCGGCACATTTGTTGAGGTCCAAGGAGGCTAGCGATTAAGTCCCTGGTCTTGGTCTAAGGCCTATGTATGAATTCGATCACGACCGAATTTGGGTGTTGGACCAGAGCTATGGTAGAGGCTTTGTGAAAGAGGGATTTGATGGGTTTTTAGCTTCTTTCACTATTGTGAAGGTGTGGGCACGAATAATTGAAGTTTGGTGGAGTGTGGAGGTGTATTGGGCTCTGTCCTGATTTCCGGTAGGGTCAAAATTGGGCTCCGGCAATGGGAATGGGTGAGGAAAAAATGGTTAGAATGCACTGAGGTGATCTTGNGTTTTAATAGGCCTCTGAGGTATCCAACAAGTTAAGAGGGGGAAGCAGGTCCATGTCTCTCTCTCACCAACTGATGAAAAGCCTCGAGTCCATTTAAACTCATTATGTTGCTTAATGGGTCATCCTGTAAATACCCTTATTACTTATTGAACATTGATGTCTCAATTATCCCTAAGAATAGGGTAATTATCATTTGACATTTAATTTAAGAATTATGTGGGTGAAGACCCTTAAAGGGGCAAGTTAGTGTAATTTGAACACTTAGCCAAATTTTAATCCTAATTGGGCTTAGTGGTGTTTCAAGGATGTTCAATATAATTATGTTTATTTCTCTAATCATTTTTTAGTCAATTTTGACTTAGCCTAAGTCACCACTAAACCCTTAAGGCCTAAGTGAGTGTCTTAATTAATTTTGAAAAGGGTAAACTTTAGGTGTTAAGACCTAGGTGAGGGTCTTAATTAGAGGGTTAAGTTTTAAGTGGTCATGATTCATGATTTAGATTCATCTAGGTGAGTGTCTTAATTAGTTTTGAAAATGGTTAAGCTTTAAGTGATCATGATTCATGACTTGGATTTTTTGAAAATCAAAATAGGGGTATTAAATTGATTAATTATTAACTTCAAAAGTCATACCCCTAAGTGAAAATCAAAATAGGGGTATTAAATTGATTAATTATTGGCTTCAAAAGTCATACCCCTAAGTCGAAAATCAAGATAGGGGTATTAAATTGATTAATTATTGACTTCAAAAGTTATACCCCTAAGTCGAAAATCAAAATAAGGGGTATTAAATTGATTAATTATTGACTTCAAAAGATACCCCTAAGTCCTAATCAAGATAGGGGTATTAAATTGATTAATTATTGGCTTCCAAAGTCATACCCCTAAGTCCAAGATAGTTTTGAAAAAGGTTAAGCCTTAGGTGGTCTTGATTCATGATTTGGATTAATCTAGGTGAGTGTCTTAATTAGTTTTGAAAATGGTTAAGCTTTAAGTGATCATGATTCATGACTTGGATTTTTTGAAAATCAAAATAGGGGTATTAAATTGATTAATTATTAACTTCAAAAGTCATACCCCTAAGTGAAAATCAAAATAGGGGTATTAAATTGATTAATTATTGGCTTCAAAAGTCATACCCCTAAGTCGAAAATCAAGATAGGGGTATTAAATTGATTAATTATTGACTTCAAAAGTTATACCCCTAAGTCGAAAATCAAAATAAGGGGTATTAAATTGATTAATTATTGACTTCAAAAGATACCCCTAAGTCCTAATCAAGATAGGGGTATTAAACTGATTAGTTATTGACTTCAAAATTCATACCCCTAAGTCTAGGATCATTTAATCTTAATAAACTTCCAAACTTTAATAATTTAGAAATTTATTAAACTTAATTGAGAAAGGGAGATTGATTTCTATCAATTAACCCCTTTGTATTTCAAACATCACGTAAATTGATTAAGATTAGAGGTTACCCATTTTCCCTCCTTGAATTAAGCCTAAATGTTAGTTAAGGCAAAATTTCCAAAATTACACATTTGCCCCTAAGGCTCTAACACTTCATAATTTGTCAAATTCAATTCAAATGACTTTGAAATTTTTATCCTACCTCATTCATGGGTCAATTTAGACATCAAAGGAGAAAATGTGATTTTTCAAAATTTAATTTAATTTACATAATTATTTTAATGCAAGAATAAGATTTTTCAAAGAAAATTCCTAACTTGACCAAGGTAAATTATAATCCCTTGAAATTTATACTAGAGGTATATCTAGACCAGAGAAGCCTTTGGACCAAATTTCATGATTTTTTAAATTCTCTGTGATTTATTAGAATTATTTTAATTTCTGGGATATTTAATAAAAATAAAATATTTTTGGTGGTGAAAATTAAGTTTTATATTTTTGAAAAATCTCCCTAAAGTCAGAGAACTTAGAGGAGAAAATTGTTTATTTTTCTGATTTTTTCCTTGATTTATTGGAATTATTTTAGTGAAAACTCATTTTTAGCCTTTTCTAAAAAAATATTTTTAAGCTTTGAAAATAAACATCTTTATTTAGAAAATCAGGAAAAATATTCTGATTGTTCCTAAGTGATTATGAAACAATTTAAAACATTTCCATGAGTTTAATTATTTTTATGATTTTTATGAATTCTTAAGTATTTAAATACTTAAAATAGGCCAAAAATTAAATTTTTATTTTAAAATATTATTTTTATTTTTATAAAATATCCCTGATCAAAGACAACTCAAAAAACAAAGTTTCATAATTTTTTGAGTTATATTTTGATTTTTAAAAATCATTTAATGTGTGAACTCAAAAAACTAAGTTTCATAATTTTTTTAGTTATATTTTGATTTTTAAAAATCATTTAAGTGTCAAAGTGGTATTTATCTTTAAAAATCAATTTAAGTTATTAAATGAACTCAAAATATCTTGAAACTCTTATGATGAGTTCTCTAGATCATAAATCAAAATGAAGATAAGAAATCAAGTCATTTAAATATTTATATTTTTCAAAATTAATTATCTTTGTGATTTAGTATTTAAAAAATTTAAGGACGTTTTAAATGACTTGACCAATGAAATTATTTCCAAAGGTTTCTCTAGTCATGGTTGACCTTCCAAAATTTTCTTAGAATTTTATAATTCATATGTTAATTTCCATGATTATTTCAAGCAAATAATGTGAAATAACTTGAAAAATATGGATCTTTTTATAGGAACCTCCTCTGACTTTGGAAAAATCAGAGAATATTTCCCCTTACAGAGGTTACAATATGTCAAAATTTCAAGCCAAGGTGATGTGTCAATATGCATGGTGAATCAAATGATTCAAAACCATGTTTAATTAATTAAAAATAAAATATGCACCAAATGGACTTGGAAATTATTCCACATTATTCTCCTCTGTTCACTGAATAAGTGGGTATTTTTATTTTATTTTTGTGATTTTGTTACACAAAGTTATGTATTTTCTAAGTTAAGGGTATTTAAATAAATAAGAAAAACCCCTATTTATCTATTTAAACAACGCGTGCTGACTAGATCCTAGGCATCTCCGAAGGCATCCGTGGCGCGACGCTACCATCCACGTAGCTGCTGAGTCGAGCCGTTGTTTATGTCCCGGAGCGCTGTTCGGCTCGATCTTCCCCGTCCATTTGATACACGCTTGATCGAACGACTCCCTGTCATTGTCCCCGATGGAATGATCCCGTGCCCATCCACACTAAAACCTTAAGATCTCGGTTTAATCAACCAAATCACTTCGGGTTTGATCCTATGGACTCATCTAAGTGAGACGAACATATCCATACGACTTCGGGTTTGATCCTATGGACTCGTCTAAGTGAGACGAACATATCCATACAGTTAATTGCAATGAAATCAAGTTTAAGTAAATGGAGGATCAAAACAAGCTCGGGAGGAGGAGGAGTTTTATACTTTGATCATGCTTAAGTAAATGGAGAATCAAAATAAGCTCGGGAGGAGGAGGAGTTTTATACCTTTGCTTTGAGAAGGGAGGCTTTGATCAGAGGTTCTCGGCACGTTTCGTCAGGGTCCAAGGAGGCTAGGGATTAAGTCCCTGGTCTTGGTGTAAGGCCTAAGTATGAATTCAATCACGGCCGGAAGGAGGCTAGGGATTGAGTCCCTAGTCTTGGTATAAGGCCTAGGTATGAATTCGATCACGGCCGAATTTGGGTGTTGGTCTAGAGCTATGGTAGAGGCTTTGTGGAAGGGGGATTTGATGGGGTTTTAGCTTCTTTCACTATTTTGAAGATGTGGGCACAAATAATGGAAGTTTGGTGGAGTGTGGAGGTGTATTGGGTTCTTTCCTGGTTTCCGACAGGGTTTCAAATTGAGCTCCGACAAGGGGAATGGGTGAGGAAAAATGGTTGGGATGCACTGAGGGGATCTTTGTTGAGCTCCGACAAGGGGAATGGGTGAGGAAAAATGGTTGGGATGCACTGAGGGGATCTTAGGGAAGCTCTGGGTGAAGTTTGGGAATGGGTGAGGAAAAATGGTTGGAATGCACTGAGGGGATCTTAGGGAAGCTCTGTGTAAATTTTGGAGAGACCTCTCTAAGGAAATTTCAGCACACCTCCCATGGCCGTGGGAGGTGAGCTTTTATAAACATTGCCATGGGGTGGCTCTCAGGGCATAAGCTTGTGTGCATTGTAGTGCTTAGGTGGGGGCAAAGGAGCTCCATTGTTTGATTTGGATGAGCTTGCCTCTAGGTATGATTTGGGTGAGGTGCCATGGGAGTGGCTCTCAGTTTTGGGCTTTTCCAGCCACTAGGCTGGCCGGCCAGCCAGGGGGAGGTGGCTAGGAGCTCAGGGAACCTGGAGGAATCCATCACAACAATTTAATGTAAATGTGCTTGGATTTGGCAAAGATATCTTAAGCATGTGCATTTTTGGAATAAGATCCCTTAATTTGGGGGACCATTGGTCCATGGCTTGGTTTATGTGGTTTCATGGTGTTTGGACTGGCAATAAGTCCAACTAATGGCTGTGGTGGAGTTAATTTGGTGGCCTTAGGGTGGTTAGGTCACGTAGTGTATGGGTCCAAGTGGGTGCAAATGACCAAAACTTGGGTTTGGGCTAGGTTAGCCATGCCAATTGATGGGTCCAAGTGGATGCAAATGACCAAAACTTGGGTTTGGGCTAGGTTAGCCATGTCAATTGACTGGTCCAAGTGGGTGCAAATGACCAAAACTTGGGTTTGGGCTAGGTTAGCCATGTAAATTGGCCCAAATAATTATTTCATTTGGTGTAGATGATCACAAGGAACAACTTTGGTGAAGGATGAAAGTGTTTTTGAGCTCAATTGGAGGGTCAATTTGAGAGAATTTTGAACTTTAATCAATTTGGTCATGTTGGGCTAAGCTTGGGTCTAGCTTGGGTTAGCCTTGGGCTAAGTCCAAATTGATTATTGTAAATGGTCAATAGGGACCTCATGAAGAGTTTTAAACATGAATTGGATGCCAATTTGGAGGTTAAGGCAATCAATTGGCTGAAAGTTAGGGACTTAGCCAAAGTGGGGCTAAATTTGGGAATTTTGGATTTAGGCCAAAATCAAATGGATTTGAGGCATCACCAAGGACAATTGATGGTTTATTTTGATGTATAGGAATGTTATATCAAATGGATTTGAGGCTTCACCAAGGTCAATTGATGGTTGATTTTGATGTATAGAAATGTTATAAAGATTTTATCAATTTTAATTAGCTAATTGACTAGGCTATGGGTTCAATTTGGTGAGATTAGGTCATATGGTCAAAATTGGGGTTCTGACCCAAATCAAAATTGGACTCAAATCATGGACCAATTGAGCTTGGATTTGGTTTAGTTTGGTCATATAAAAAGTTAATGGGCTCAAATCATGGACCAATTGAGCTTGGATTTGGTTTAGTTTGGTCATATCAAAAGTTAACTTGAGTTTAGGATTGGAATTTGGGTCAATTGAGATCAAATTTGTGGACAGTTGAGATGGATTTGGGGAAATTTGAGTCTTTAAAGGGCAATTTGGGGATTTTGGTTAAAGATGGTCAAATTGGCCAAATTTGGTTATGTGGTAGTTGAGAGAAATGAAATTGGGGTTATTTGGTATTTATTGGGATTTTTTGGTAATTTTTGGAATTTTGAGCCCAAGAGGGGTATTTTGGTAATTTGGGGGTGNTGGTGAGGGTTCCAAGTCTAGTTTTCTAGGAATAGTCAACAGGAAAAGTCTTATGGCTAGACCTTAGGCTACCAATGAGGAAAAAAACTAAACCTCAACCAAAAATGAGGTCAATAGGAGCCATACAAAGGCCTAAAGATTAGTTGAGGATTTATTTCACACTAGGCGGACAAGCTTGAAATCCTACGACTTGTTGTTTAATTTTAAAGAATGATTTAGCTAGTGTAGACATGTTTTGCAGTTGAAGATGGTCGTGTTGCACACAATGCTAGCTCCATGCTCCTTGTCATGATGAGTTTAATTTTTCTAAGGTGTCAAGTCATGATGTTAAATCAAATGTTTCCTATGATTATGGTTAGTTAAATGTTATGAGGATGTTAAAGTTGATTAGAGCGACACCGGTTAGAACCTATGGTTCCCTCATTTTGGCACCATTATTTTCTTTTGGATTCACTTAGTCCAAATAAATTTACCAAACTCAATTTAATGAGTTCCATAATTTTATTCAGACTGTAGGAAATCTCGTTAGCAACCGTAGGTTATCTCCTCTAAGGGATTCCCGATCATCCGATAGGGACGTTTTCATTTAGTTGCAATTTTTGTTTTATTTTTTTTGTGATTAAATTTTGAGTTATCTTATATTTTGATTATCTTGGCAGTGAGTTTATCTTGTTTAATTTTTAATTTTAGTTTTGACATGTAGGGTGACTTTAAGCATGCAAGAAAGAAACAAGAGGTACAAAAAAGTAAGTGTAATAACTTAAAAGCATACCTGTCGATTCTTCTCGCTCCTCCACATGAAAGATTAGCTTTGGCAGCATGTATATATTTTTGCAAGGAATTCAAATTGTAAGTGTAGATGAAGGTATAACTATCAAACCTCAAGTTATGACTTTGTTAAGTATTGGAAGATCTAAGTGGATGATTTTAGAACAAGATATAGCAAGTTCAATTTGACCTTCAAAATATTTAAGAGGTTTCAAAGTGCTCTAAGCATGACCTTGAATCGCTTTGAAGGTTTCTTAAAATATTTCGAGTTCATTTTGAACTTATCATATTGTTCTATTAATCATCTGAGGTTGAGCTAAAGTTATCCCATTGGTTAAGGAAACTTGATGTTCTATTTATCTCAAGGTTAGGACACTCCATTAATCAATTGATATTTCATTTAAGAATTATGTGGGTGGGTGCCCCTAAGACAAATTTAGGTAAGTAAAGGTTTTAATTCCTAAAGTTAAAATCGGGCTTGTAGTGTAAAGATGTGTTAATCATCAATCATGTTATCTTCTAAATCCTATCAAATGAGTTTAAATCTCAAGCCTAGGTCACTACCAATCCCTGAACAATCACAATAGGTGAAATGGTATTTAACAAAATTTTTACATAAAATGCCATGCATTCTTATTGAAAGATCACATTGTCATCAATCATGGGCTTAAAATTGATGGAATATCATCTTTCTAACTCAAACCCATCACTTGAGAATCATTTAATTTTGATTAACTTCCAAGTCAAGATAATTAAGGAAATTACAAATTTATTCTTATTATGGAAAATGTGGCAAGTGAGTTTCTACCTTTTAATCTCGTTTTATTTCAATCATCCAAAAATGTTCATTAGGATCAAAATTACCCATTTTCCCTTTAATTAATCCTAAATTTTGATTAAGACACCAAAATTTAAAGTTACTCTTTTGCCTTTGGGGCTCTTCACCTCATAACTCATTAATCAAAATTCAAATGACTTGGAGAATTTAGAGTGTCCGATCCATGGGTCAAGTAAAACATCAGAGGAGAAAATGTGTGTTTTCAAAATTTAATTTAATTTAAATAATTATTTAAATTTAAAAGGTAGTAATTTCAAAGATGATTTTTCTTAACTATCCAAAATAAAGTTTTTATTCATGAGAAAATTATTAGAGGTCCCCTTAGGTTAGAGAAACACTTAGACAAATTTTCATTTTTTTTGAATTAAATTCCCATCATTATTATTTAATTATGAATTAATTTTGATAATTCAATGAAATGTAAAATAATGTTTTAATTACCAAAATTATCTTTATAATTTTATTAAACCTCTCTGAGTTTGGAGAACTCAGAGAAAAAATTTTGTATTAAGGAAAATTCAATTTTAAGCTTTTAAAAATTTATTTTTAACTTATAAAAAGTAGAAAAAAAAGACTTAATGAGTTCTAAGTGATCAGAAAACAATTAAGAACATTTTTTTAAATTGTTTAATATTTTTTGGAATTTTTAACTATTTTTAATTATTTTTAATTTGAAATATAGCTAAAAAAATCAAGTATTTTATTACAAATAACTTTTATTTTTCCTAAGCGCGTCTAATCACAAAGAACCCAAAAAATCACATTTCATAATTTTTCTAAGTGTTTTAAATTAAATATAATTATATTTGTAGAAGAATACAAGGTTTTTTAGAAAATCAACTTTAGTACTCAAACTTAGTAAATTTTTTTTTAAATTTTTATAGTGGGTAAACATGATTTTTATATACAATGTGGAATTGATTTAGTCAGTTTTTTATTAGTATTTAATTTACATAAATTAAAACAAGCTATATACATTTAATTATCTATAGAAATGTGCAAAAAAATTCAAATCATCATGACATTTTTCCTAAGCTTCTGNTTACCAAAATTATCTTTATAATTTTATTAAACCTCTCTGAGTTTGGAGAACTCAGAGAAAAAATTTTGTATTTTTATGATTTTTAATTTATTTATTATAATTATTTTAATGGGGAAATAAGGAAAATTCATTTTTAAGCTTTTAAAAATTTATTTTTAACTTATAAAAAGTAGAAAAAAAAAGACTTAATGAGTTCTAAGTGATCTGAAAACAATTAAGAACATTTTTTTAAATTGTTTTATATTTTTTGGAATTTTTAACTATTTTTAATTATTTTTAATTTGAAATATAGCTAAAAAAATCAAGTATTTTATTACAAATAACTTTTATTTTTCCTAAGTGCTTCTAATCACAAAGAACCCAGAAAATCACATTTCATAATTTTTCTAAGTGTTTTAAATTTAATATAATTATATTTGTAGAAGACTACAAGGTTTTTTAGAAAATCAACTTTAGTACTCAAACTTAGTAAATCTTTTTTTAAATTTTTATAGTGGGTAAACATAATTTTTATATACAATGTGGAATTGATTTAGTCAATTTTTTATTAGTATTTAATTTACATAAATTAAAACAAGATATATACATTTAATTAACTATAGAAATGTGCAAAATAATTCAAATCATCATGACATTTTTCTTAAGCTTCTCTGATCATAGGAAACCTACTAAAATTAATCCCATAATTTTTCAAGTGGTATTTTAATTTATATAATTAAAATAAACCAAAATAATCATTTTAGCTTGAAAATTAAGGTTAAAGACACAGAGACGTCCTCTGACCTTGGAAAAATCAAAGAACCCCCTTGCCATAAGGAATGAACCCTAAAAATTTCAAGCCATGGTGAGAAATGCTTGATCATAATGAATTAAAATACTATAGAGAGTATTTAATTCATTAAAAATCAGAGAGTCAATAAGTAAATTTTATTTTTATTCCAAATTATTCTTCTCTGTTCACTGAGCAAGAGGGTATTTTTTTATTTTTATAATTTTTGTACATAAAAATATGATTTTTAAAAGTTCTAGTATTAATTTAAATTAGATAAGGGGCTATTTTTCTATTTATCCACTGCGACGCCACCACAACCTTGGCATCTTTGAAGCTCCACGTGGCGCTCTGCTATTTGACGATGTCAGCCACCTCAACTACCACACAACCCGCCTTTTTGCACCAAGAGTTGGTTCGGCTTAATCTTCTCCATCCATCAAATAAGCGCAATCGGATGGCTCCCCATTATCGTCCGCAAATGACCTAACCCGAGAACCGTTCAAACTTAAACCTTAAGATCATCATCTACACTCAACTAAATCGCATGGCATTTGTTTCTAAACCTTCATCTACTCAAGAAAAACATACTAATACGGTTGATCAAGTATGAAATTCAGCCATTGCACATGGAGAATCAAAACAAGCTTGGCTTAGGGTTGAGTTTCATTACCTTTTTTTGAGAGGGGAGGCCTCAATTAGATAGTTGTGGTAGCTTTGATTGGGTCCAACAGACCTCCAGATGAAGTACTAGGCCCTAGCGAATTGTTTTGGTATGGTTTTTACTAAGTTCAATTTCAAGTGTTGGTCTAGAGCTATGCTAGAGACTATTTGAGAGGGGACTTTTGTGAGGAATCAACTCCTTTTGCTCTAGTGATGGTGTGGGCATAGTTAATTGGAGTTTGATCAAATATGGAGGTGTGGAGAAATTTTTTCTGGTTCCAAATGAAATTTTGAGCTCAAATTGGGCTCTCACAGTGGGAACCAGAGGCAGGAAAATGGTGGGCTTGAGCTGAGAAGGCTTTGAAGAGTCTCTGTGAGCACTTTGGCAGAGTTTACTCAAGAAAATTAGTGCTCTCTCCATTTGGCCGTGGAGGAGATGAGCTTAAATAGAGGGGTTTTGGGTGGAGCTCAGGGTCAATTAATGGGTGCAATAAGCTGCTTATCTGGAGGGCAGAAGAGCTCCAAAGNTAATTTTTAATTTTAGTTTTGACATGTAGGGTGACTTTAAGCATGCAAGAAAGAAACAAGAGGTACAAAAAAAGTAAGTGTAATAACTTAAAATTATACCTGTCGATTCTTCTCGCTCCTCCACATGAAAGATTGACTTTGGCAACATGTATATAATTTTTGCAAGGAATTCAAATTGTAAGTGTAGATGAAGGTATAACTATCAAACCCCAAGTTATGACTTTGTTAAGTATTGGAAGATCTAAGTGGATGATTTTAGAACAAGATATAGCAAGTTCAATTTGACCTTCAAAATATTCAAGAGGTTTCAAAGTGCTCTAAGCATGACCTTGAATCACTTCGAAAGTTTCTTAAAATATTTAGAGTTCATTTTGAACTTATCATATTGTTCTATTAATCATCCGAGGTGGAGCTAAAGTTATCCCATTGGTTAAGGAAACTTGATGTTCTATTTATCTCAAGGTTAAGACACTCCATTAATCAATTGATATTTCATTTAAGAATTATGTGGGTGGGTGCCCTTAAGACAAATTTAGGTAAGTAAAGGTTTTAATTCCTAAAGTTAAAATCGGGCTTGTAGTGTAGAGAGGTGTTAATCATCAATCATGTTATCTTCTAAATCCTATCAAATGAGTTTAAATCTTAAGCCTAGGTCACTACTAAGCCCTGAACAATCACAATAGGTGAAATGGTAATTAACAAAATTTTGACATAAAATGTCATGCATTCTTATTGAAAGATCACATTGTCATCAATCATGGGCTTAAAATTGATGGAATATCATCTTTCTAACTCAAACCCATCACTTGAGAATCATTTAATTTTGATTAACTTCCAAGTCAAGATAATTAAGGAAATTACAAATTTGTTCTTATTATGGAAAATGTGGCAAGTGAGTTTCTACCTTTTAATCTCATTTTATTTCAATCATCCAAAAATGTTCATTAGGATCAAAATTACCCATTTTCCCCTTAATTAATCTTAAATTTTGATTAAGACACCAAAATTTAAAGTTACTCNTGGTCCATATCTTCCCTTGGATGGTTCAAAGGGATTTAGCTTGGTTCAAAGGGTGCACCTAGTGGTTGTGCTGATCTTTGGTTGGCCAATTTAGCTTGGTTAAGTTAAATTTGGTGAAATGGTCCACGTGGGTCAAGTTGGCTTGAAGTTGGGTTTAAATTGGGCTAGCCATGCTATTGAGCTCAATTGATTGATGAATTTGATGTACATGATTATCAAAGAGAGTTTATAAAAGAATTAGAGTGCTTTTGAGTTAATTTATAAGTTCATCGTGAAGGAATTTGGTATTGTAGTCAATTTGGAGTGTTGGGTTGGACTTAGGTTTAGGCTAGGCTAGGGTTGGGCTAGGTGCAAATTGATGGCTTAAAATGGTCTATGTGGAATGTTATAAAGAGTTTTCAACATCAATTGCATGCCAATTTTAGGGTTATGACATTTAATTTGGTGCAATTTGGGCATGTGGCTAAATTGGGGCAAATTTGGGAATTTTGAATTTGGGTTAAAATTAAGTGGAATTGAGGATTGAGAAAGGCCAATTAATGACTTAATTTGATTAGTAGAATGTTAGAAAGAGTTTGGGATCCAAATTAAGGCAATTGAGTAGGCTATAGGGTTCAATTGGGTAAAATTGGGTTACATGGTCAAAATTGGGGTTTTGATTTGAATCAAAATTGAGCTAAAGAATGGGTCAATTAAGCTTGGATTTAGTTTGAAATGATCATAAGCATGATGAATTTGAGTTTAGAATTGAAATTGGGGAAAATTAGGATGAAATTGAGGGGCATTTGAGATGAATTGGGGTAATTGAGCCTTTAGGGTCTTTTGGTAAAAAAGGTCAAAATGGTCAAATTAGGTTTAATTGAAGAGTCCAAATTGGTTTTGGAGACATTTGAAATGATTTTGAGGGCTTTGGTAAAGTTTTGGCAACCAAGCGTATTTTTGTAATTTTAGCAAATTTGGGGATATTTTGATAATTTTGGCAATTTTGGATTGTTTTGGGCAATTTGGTTGGTTTGAAATAGTTTGAAATGATTTATGGACAAATTTGTGTATTTTTGGTAATTTTGAGAATTTTGGACAAATTTGGGATTTGGGGGGGGGGGTTTGGTAAATTAGGTAGATTTGGGGGCAAAAGACTAAGTTTGGCATTTTGGTGAAAATGAGGAGCCAAACACCCCTTTAGAGCTATGAACCAATGAAATCCTCTACTTTAGGCCCTTCATGTAGTGGACTGGGCTAGACCTTAGTCTAAGGCTAGTGGGTCTAGGGGACCATCTACATGAATCGCCCAAAAGATCAAGGTATCAAGGTCAACAAATTTGGGTTTAGGGTTGTGAGTGGGTTGTGGTGTGCAAGTAAGTGAAAGTGAGTGTAAGTGAGTGAACAAGCTCCAGACCAACACCCAGGGTTAATCTTAAGGTCAAGCAGTCTTATGGGGATGCCCCTTGAGCTCCCCATATTGACCCCACCTACTAAGTGCTAGAGGTTAAGACCAATATGTGGAACTTCAAGTTGAGCAAAGAAGAGTTTATAATTTCTATTGGTGAGGGTTCCTTTTCTAGTTATCTAGGAATAGTCAACATGAAAGTCCTATAGCTAGACCCTAGACTAATAAGGAGGAAATTAGACCTCAACCAAAAGTGACGTCAACAACATTTTTATGTCCTAACTAATCCTACAGAATTTAAAATGACTGCTAAGTATGTTAAGAAAATACTAAATACAAATGCAAGACAATCTTAAAAACTAAAATATAAAGTTACCACTAAGCAATTATAAACAACGATGTATAGAAGAGTTCAAATTGCATAAAAGATATTTCCTCTTGCAATAAGTTTATAATCAGTATATGAATCTAATAATTTAAAATATAATTAATGTATTGTGTTAAATAGGAGCATACCTATTATTTACCCTCTCTTGAGTGCATAAAGAACATTGACAAATCTAGAGTTAAGTCCCTAAACCCTTGGTTAGGCTGGGAAGATACTAACTGTCATTCTAGAGTTCCCACGTACCCTTCACCTGAAGACTAACATCTCTCTTTAGGTTCTAAACATCTAGATCAAATTGGAAATTTTAGTCTGTCACTTTAAAATCTCCAATTTATGCCCATCAAAATTTATTTCCCTATTTATTTACACTTAACCCTATGGACTAGATTCTCATCCATGAGACTAAATGTGATTCTTACTGTGTTGAGGAAAGCATGCCCTTTTGGGTCATTATGTTTCATAATATATTTTAACAAATCAATTGGTCATATCAATACGTAAATTAAGCATAGAGTTTAAATCATCATAATTTATAGAATTAAAAGTACTTCTACTAAACTTTATTCCTACACATAATTATTCCTCATTGTAGAAAGAAAGACAAAGGAAACTACTTAGATCTCGTGAGAAATACGCAACAACACATGGATTTATGGATAAATATAAGTTTACAAAACAAGATTATGTAAAATAAACAAATTACACAACTTATCTGAAACTCCTTCCCAAGCAATTCTTCTAGTATCTTTGAATCACTCACTTTCCTTACAATTTCACTCCAATCTCACTTAGAACTGTAGTGAAGAAGATATATCTCTCTTCTCCTCTTCTACTTCAAATCTAAGCAAGACACCAAGGAAATCCTTCAAGCCTCCAAGAATTTCCAAGCCCTTCTCTCTCTCTCTCAAAAGTTCTTCCTCCTAGAAGGCTCTCTTTGGACTCTCCAGAAGTCTCTTTAAATAAAACTCTCAAAATCCCCAAGAGTCACTTCAAGCACCCCTTTAAAATTCACTCACATTCATTGAACCATCTAGAAAACCATTTCTAGAGCCTAGGTGCTAGCCTCTTTTTTATCTGTCGCACAGGCGCTAGATCCTGGTGCTTAGGCACCAATCTCTCTGTTGTCTGGCGCCTAAGTGCTAGGTCAACTTTATCATTTTTGCTTCTTTTGACTCCAAATTACTCTATTTTTGTTCCATTTTCACCATTTGCTCCATTTAGTGAACCTACAATAAATAACATCAAAAATACCTTTCATTATAGTGCAATATCATAAAAACTAGACATTAAATGTGCAAAAAAAAGTAACATATTTAAGGCATGTTAAAATCTGAAAATTTGAAGTTAGGGGCGGTTTTGAAACTGTGATGCCTCAACACTAGATTTGGGTGCCTAAGAAAAATTCTCTTTGTGTGCTGCTGCCTAGGCTCCAGTGCATTTCTTAGCACTTGTTCGTTCACCTTAGGTCCAAATACACGTTCTAACCCCTCATAGGTCTTGAATTATAACATTTTAAGCAGTAACTTAACATGTGCAACTCTTAAACACAAAGTACAATCAAGCAAATACACAAAATTAAATCTCAATAAACTAAACTCAATCCACTCTATTAACTATGGGTTGCTTCCCACAAAGCACTTGGTTTAACGTTGCCATCCCGATGTATCCACTACTTACTCGGGTTAACCCAACCTCAGGATTTTATTGAACATAAGTCTACTACATCAAATTAAGGTTTCAGCCTACATCCATTTACTTTAAAAATACTATCTTTTTTAGAATACTTGATGTCCATAACACCATAAAGAGAAATTTTTACCAAAATGAATGACCCCATCCACAAAGATTTCAGTTTCCCAGGAAATAATTTTAGTCCTATATTATACAATAAAACTCTTGTCCAGGTTTTAAATCCTTTCTTAAAATCTTTTAATCATGCCACAATTTCATCTTTTATTTATAAGTTTTTGCATTCTCATAAGATTCATTTCTAATATCCTCAAGCTCATTCAATTACAATAACTGTTTCCCACTAGCATCCCTCAAATTATAATTAATTTTTTTGATAGCTCAATATGTTTCATTCTCCAGTTCTACTAGTAAATGACAAGCCTTCCCAAATATAAGTTTATATGGAGTCATTCCTCTAGAAGTTTTCTTATGCCAGCCTTTAAGCCCATAATGCCCCATCCAGTATATCAGACCAATCTTCCCTGTTAGTACTTACAGTATTCTCCAAAATTCTTTTAATTTCACTGTTGGATAATTTTGCTAGACCACTAGTCTGAGGATGATAAGAAGTGGCAATACTATATTTAATATCATATTTTATAACTAATGTTTCAATCTTTCAATTCCTAAAATGACATTCCTCATCTGTAATTATTACTCTCTGCATCCCAAATGTGCTAAAAATATTTCTTTTTAAAAAGCTTACAACACTATCACAGTGAGGTAAAGCTACTGCTTCCATCTACCTTAAAACATAGTCCACTACAATAAAAATGTATAACGTTCTGTAAGATAGTATATATGATCCCATAAAGTCCAAACCCCAAACATTAAAAATTTTAACCTCTAAAGTAAAATTGAGGGGCATTTCATTTTTTCTAGAAATCTTGCCTACCTGGTGACATAGATCACATGTTTTCACAAAAGTATTAACATCTACAAATATTGTAGGCCAATAAAATTTAGAATGTAAAATCTTATATGCAGTTCTATCAATCCCAAAATATCCCCAAAAATCATAATCATGATTTTTTTAAATGATTTACTTAGTTTCTTTCATCGGTACACATCTCCAAAATAATTTGGTCTTTACATTGTTTATATAAATGTGGGTCATCCCAGAAGTAAGATCTTGCATCATGCATAAATTTCTTCTATTTTGGGTATGTCAAACCATGAAGTAAAATATTACTAACTATGAATTAACTATGTCAGCATACCACGGAACATGCTATTCAGCTGCAAGGAAAATGTTCATTAATTTTATTTTAAAGATTAACTGAATTTTCCTTTTCAAGCCTAGATAAACGATCAACTATTTGATTATCAGTTCCCTTCCTATCTACTATTTCAAACTCAAATTCTTGCATCAGAAGGACACATTTGATTAACCTTTGTTTTGCATTATTCTTTAGCATTAAATATTTAATAACAAAGTGATCTGTATGCACATAACATTTAATTCCAATAGGATAAGGTCTGAATTTATCAAATGCATATACTATTGCTAATAACTTTTTTTTGGTAGTAGTATATTTAATTTAAGCTTTATTAAGAGTCGTACCAACATAGTTTATTACTTTGGAAATTTTATCATACTTTTGTCCTAAAACAACCCCAATAGCATAATCACTTGCATCACATATCAATTCTAATAGTTTCCATCATTCAAGTGACAAAAAAAATTAACCTTTGTTTTGCATTCTTCTTCAACATTAGATATTTAATAGTAGAGTGATCTGTATGCACATTACATTTAATTCCAATAAGATAAGGTCTGAATTTATCAAATGCATAAACTATTGTTAATAAATTTTTTTTTGTTCGTAGTATATTTAATTTAAGCTTTATTAAGAGTCCTACCAACATAGTATATTACTTTGGAAATTTTATCATAATTTTGTCCTAAAACAACCCAATAGCATAATCACTCGCATCACATATCAATTCTAATAGTTTCCCTCATTCAAGTGACACAATAATAGGAGGAGTGATTAATTTTTCTTTTAACGATTCAAAGGCCTTTAGGCACTACTAATTAAAATAAAATAAAGCATCTTTTTCTAAAAGTTGGCGCAGAGGTTTAGTGATTTTTGAAAATCTCTAATGTATCGCCTGTAGAAACTAACATGTACTAAAACACTCCTAACTCTTTTCACTGTAGTAAGAGGAGGTAGTTTAGCAATAACTTGAATTGTTGCCGGATCTACTTCCATACCATTTTTAGAATTTTTATGTTTAAGTATAATTTCTCCTACAACCATAAATTGACATTTCTCCCAATTAAGAACTAAATTTATTTTTTCACAGCATTTTAGTAATTTTTTCTAAATGATTTAAACATGACTCAAATGATGTACCAAATGCTAAAAATTCATACCTAAAAACTTTAATTCCTTTCTCATATAAGTTGTAGAAAAGGGACATCATGCACCAAAAAGTTGCAGGTGCATTACATAATCCAACAGACATCCATCTAAAAGCAAAAGTCCTGTAAGGACTAGTGAATGTAAGGACTAGTGAATGTGAGCTTTTATTGATTCTCAAGAGTTATAAAAATTTGGTAATAACTGGTATATCCATCCAAAAAATAAAAATATTTGTGCTTTGCTAGTCTGTCTAACATTTGATCCAGAAAAGGTAAAGGAAAGTGATCTTTCCTTGTGGCAAGATTTAATTTTCTATAATCATTATAGATTTACTACCCAGTGACTTATTAAGTTGGAATTAATTCATTCCTTTCATTAACATATACAATCACTCCTCCTTTCTTAGTAACACAGTAGATCATACTAAACCAAGCATTGTCCGAGATAGGAAAAATAATTTCTGCTTCTAACCACTTTATAATTTCTTTCTTTACAACTTCTTTCATTATTGGGTTCAGTCTCCTTTGAGGACCAGCCCTCGGCTTATGATCCTCTTCCATTAAAATTTGGTGCATACAAATGGAAGGGTTAATGCTATTAATATTAGTTATCATCTATCCAAAAGCTTTGCTATAATTTATTAATGTTTCCAGTAATTTTTGTTTTTGATCTTTAGTTAAGTCTGTGGATATTATAACATGTAGAATAGATGAATTCCCTAGAAAAGCATACTTTAAATGCATATGTAGAACCTTTATCTCTAGTTCAGGAGGTGTTTCAATTGAATGATTGAAAATTTTACCATTTTCACTAGTGTCCAATAACTCAAAATTTTCCTAAACATAATTTGTTTCCTCATAAATATTTTCAATAAATTTATCTTTCAGATCAATATCTTCTACGTATTATAGTTCTTGTTGTTCCATTTTATCATCATAATTTTCCTTGAAATGACTTTTACTTAATTTATTGATAAGTTCCATTCTAAAACATTCATCTTCTCTTATCTTTATTGGATATTTCATTGATTTTAATATATTAAATGTAATTTACTGATCATTGATTCTCATGGTTAACTCACCTTTTTACACATCTATCATAGCTCTTCCAGTATTAAGAAAATGTCTCCCTAAAATGATTGGAATTTCTTTATCTTCCTTCATGTCTAACACAATGAAATCTACAGGAAAGATAAATTTATCCACTTTTACTAACCCATATTTTATAATTTTCTTTGGGTAAGTGATTGATTGATCAACTAACTTAAGAGTTACAGATGTGAGAGAAATCTCTCCTAAGCCTAACCTTCAGAGAGTAGATGGAGGCATAAGGTTAATGCTAGCCCATAAATCACATAGACCTTTCCCAAAAAATCTCTCCTATTGCACATGGAATAGTAAAACTACCAAGACCTTTAAGTTTTTAAGGAAGTTTCTTTCTGAATTATCATGTTGCACACTTCACTAAGGGCAATAGTCTCATTGTCTATAAAATTTCTTATCTTGTTAGGAATATCCTTCATAAACTTCACATAGCTCGACATCTGTTCCAGAGATTCAACAAATGATATATTAATAGTTAACTTTTTAAATATTTCTAGAAAATTTGAAAATTATTTATCCAACTTCTATTATCAAAGTTTGTGAGAAAATGGAGGTGGTGGTCATTCTAAATTGATCTTCATTGAAGAAATAGGTTTTTCTATGTCTTTAGGAATATCTTCATGAGATTTTCGATTTCTCTTCTCTATTACTAAACTTCAATATCTTTTTGAACTCACATCTCCAATTCTCTTCAACTTCTTAGTTGAACAGCTTTAACTTACTTTTTGTTCTGGTATTTAGGATTTATGTATGTATTACTAAGAAGAATTACCTGAGGCCTATTGTTAAGTGCATTGGCAATTTCTCCCAGTTGATTCTCAATATTTCTAATTGTAGCTCCTTGACTTTGTAATTGATTACCCATATGTAACACCACTTCTTTTATAGACAACTTCTTCTCCTTAAATTATTGGTTATTATTAAATTCTGGACGATAAGTTGGTCTATAGTTAGTACTACCCTGGTTGTTCCAGTTTTCCAATAGGTTCACTTAGTTGTTCCCTCATTGATGGTTAGCACCACCAAAATTATTATTCCAATTAAAGTTAGGGTAGTTTTACCAACCTGGTTTGTAATAGTTAGAATAGGGGTTATTAGGTTTTTTATTAATTAAAATTAAAGTCTCAAAAGTAGGGATGTTAGAATCAACCATTTGTTTTAATGAATTTTCTTCAATCACACGAGGTGTTTGAGATAAATTCATTCCAAATTGATCCATCTTTTTTGATATTGCAACTACTTGAGATGTTAACGTAAAAAATAACATCAGAATCATGAACATTGGATATTCTTTTAGGATTTACCCTTTTAGAAGGCCATTGAAAATTATTAGTAGTCATTTATTCAATTAAAGAATATGCATCATCAAAAGGTTTTGACATTAATATACCACCAGNTAGCTCCTTGACTTTGTAATTGATTACCCATATGTAACACCACTTCTTTTATAGACAACTTCTTCTCCTTAATTTATTGGTTACTATTAAATTCTGGACGATAAGTTGGTCTATAGTTAGTACTACCCTGGTTGTTCCAGTTTTCCAATAGGTTCACTTAGTTGTTCCCTCATTGATGGTTAGCACCACCAAAATTATTATTCCAATTAAAGTTAGGGTAGTTTTACCAACCTATTTTGTAATAGTTAGAATAGGGGTTATTAGATTTTTTATTAATTAAAATTAAAGTCTCGAAAGTAGGATATTCATCAGAATCATGAACATTGGATATTCTTTTAGGATTTACCCTTTTAGGAGGCAATTGAAAATTATTAGTAGTCATTTGTTCAATTAAAGAATATGCATCATCAAAAGGTTTTGACAATAATATACCACCAACAACAACATCGATAATAGATCTAAGAGGTCATACTAACTCATTATAAAATGTTTAAATTATTAACTAATCAGAAAAAGAATGATGTGGACACTTCTTAAGAAGTTCTTTAAAGCATTCCCAAGCCTCGTATATTAATTCCCCTTCAAATTGACAAAAAGATGTAAAATCATTTCTAAGCTTAGTAGTCTTTGATGGTAGAAAATACTTAGCCAAGAACTTCTGTGCTAGGTCACTCCAAGTTCTATCAGATCCATGTCCTAATGAGTTCAACCAAATTTTAGCTTTATCCTTTAATAAAAATGACAAAAGCCTAAGTTGAACAACATCGTTAGAGACACCATTATACTGAAATGTGGCACAAAGTTTTGAAAAACTTGCAAGATGAAGTTAGGACCTTTAGATGGAGTTCCCCCATACTGGATATTTTGTACCATCTGAATGATAACATTTTTTAATTCAAATGTGATGGCTTCTATGACAGGAGTTTCTATACTACGATGAATTTCATCTACCGTTCGATTAGTATAATCTCTTAATGGTTTTTGTACATTCTCGTCAATTTGATTTTCTAAATTTTTATGTAAAGTATTTGCCATTTCTTAGAATTTGTGAAGTTCTTTTTGTTTTCTAATTTTTCTAATAGTTCACTCTAACTCAGAATCATAAGTCACTAATCTTTTAAATCTCGTACTACACATACACTATTAGAGATAAATAACAAAAAAAAAAGAAAAACACACTAATTAAGATAGTAATTTTGTATATATTTATTATTATTTTTATTTATTTTATTTTTAAATACACACACAAGCAAATATATAAACGACACTATATTTTTCCTTTGATAATTCTATAGTTCAAATAAAGATTTTCCTCAGTCAAAAGGTTTCGTTGCTATCCCTTACAATGATGCCAAAAAAATGACCAAACCCACAATTACGCAATTATTTAAGTCCTGAAAGATGTTCAAAAGCTTGACCTAATTTATATTAAGTGGCTAGTATGCAAAATTACATATTATGTAAAGTTGATAGAATGGTTCACACACTAGGGGTACTATATAAGTATACATATCATCTCAAGTAATATAGGGCTCTAATGGAGTCTTAAGTATAAATCTCACAAGGATAAACAAACCTCTTATAGTTTGAATTTAGTAAAATCCTCTTTAAATTGCAATTAAGTTATCTAGAAAATGGTGAAATTTTTTTTGTGTATTAACTACTCCTACAAAATTTAAAAGGAATGTTGAGTATGCTAAGAAAATACTGAATACAAATGCAACACAATCTAAAAAACTAAAATGTAAAGTTACAGCTAAGCAATTCTATTAAATAATTATTCAACATTGTAGAGAGAAAGATAAGGGAAACTATTTAGATCTCATGGGGAAGACACAACAATACATGAATTTATAGATAAATATAAGTTTAAGAAACAAGATTAAGTAAAAAAAACAAAATGCACAACTTATCTTAAACTCTTTTCGAAGCAATCCTGCTAATTTATTTGAATCACTCAATCTCCTTATAATTCCACCGCAATCTCACTTAGAACTGTAGTGAAGTAGATGTCTCTCACTTCTTCTCTTCTCCTTCAAATCTAAGCAAGCCGCCAAGGAAAAACTTCAAGTCTCCAGGAATTTCCAAGCCCTTCTCTCTCTCCCAAAATTTCTTCCTCCCAAATAGCTCTCTTTGGAATCTCCAAAAGTCTCTGTAAATAGAGATCTCCAAATCCCCAATAGTCACCNTCATTTTATCTTGAAAATTAAGGTTAAAGACACAGAGACGTCCTCTGACCTTGGAAAAATCAAAGAACCCCCCTGTCATAAGGAATGAACCCTAAAAATTTCAAGCCATGGTGCGAAATGCTTGATCATAATGAATTAAAATACTATAGAGAGTATTTAATTCATTAAAAATCAGAGAGTCAATAAGTAAATTTTATTTTTATTCCAAATTATTCTTCTCTGTTCACCGAGCAAGAGGGTATTTTTTTATTTTTATAATTTTTGTACGTAAAGATATGATTTTTAAAAGTTCTAGTATTAATTTAAATTAGATAAGGGGCTATTTTTCTATTTATCCACTGCGGCGCCACCTCAACCTTGGAATCTTTGAAGCTCCACGTGGTGCTCTGCTATTTGACGATGTCAGCCACCTCAACTACCACACAACCCGCCTTTTTGCACCAAGAGTTGGTTCGGCTTAATCTTCTCCATCCATCAAATAATCGTAATCGGATGGCTCCCCATCATCGTCCCCAAATGACCTAACCCGAGAACCGTTCAAACTTAAACCATAAGATCATCATCTACACTCAACCAAATTGCATGGTATTTGTTTCTAAACCTTCATCTACTCAAGAAAAACATACTAATACGGTTGATCAAGTATGAAATTCAGCCATTGCACATGGAGAATCAAAATAAGCTTGGCTTAGGGTTGAGTTTCATTACCTTTTTCTAAGAGGGGAGACCTCAATTAGATAGTTGTGGTAGCTTTGATTGGGTCCAACAAACCTCCAGATGAAGTACTAGGCCATAGCGAATTGTCTTGGTATGGTTTTGATTAAGTTCAATTTCAAGTGTTGGTCTAGAGCTATGCTAGAGACTATTTGAGAGGGGACTTTTGTGAGGAATCAACTCTTTTTGATCTAGTGATGGTGTGGGCATAGTTAATTGGAGTTTGATCAAATATGGAGGTGTGGAGAAATTTTTTCTGGTTCCAAATGAAATTTTGAGCTCAAATTGGGCTCTCACAGTGGGAACGACAGGCAGAAAAATGGTGGGCTTAAGCTGAGAAGGCTTTGAAGAGTCTCTGTGAGCACTTTGGAAGAGTTTACTCAAGAAAATTAGTGCTCTCTCCATTTGGCCGTGGAGGAGATGAGCTTAAATAGAGGGGTTTTGGGTGGAGCTCAGGGTCAATTAATGGGTGCACTAAGCTGCTTATCTGGAGGGCATAAGAGCTCCAAAGAGCAATTGAGGTTGGAAAACTTGGATAGGTTCAATTGGGTTTGAATTTGGTGAGGTGGCTCTCATTTTTGGGGTTTTCCGGTGACTAGGGTGGTTGGCCAAAGAAGAGGAGGTGATCAGGTGGTCAGGTAAGCTAGTGGGAGGGTTAATTATGATTAGCCTTTAATGGTTTGGCATGATGGTGGAGATATTTTTGGTTTAGACCCAAAAATGGGATGAAATTCCTTAATTTAGGGAACCATTGGTCCATATCTTCCCTTGGATGGTTCAAAGGGATTTAGCTTGGTTCAAAGGGTGCACCTAGTGGTTGTGCTGATCTTTGGTTGGCCAATTTAGCTTGGTTAAGTTAAATTTGGTGAAATGGTCCATGTGGGTCAAGTTGGCTTGAAGTTGGGTTTAAATTGGGCTAGCCATGCTATTGAGCTCAATTGATTGATGAATTTGATGTACATGATTATCAAAGAGAGTTTATAAAAGAATTAGAGTGCTTTTGAGTTAATTTATAAGTTCATCGTGAAGGAATTTGGTATTGTAGTCAATTTGGAGTGTTGGGTTGGACTTAGGTTTAGGCTAGGCTAGGGTTGGGCTAGGTACAAATTGATGGCTTAAAATGGTCTATGTGGAATGTTATAAAGAGTTTTCAACATTAATTGCATGCCAATTTTTGGGTTATGACATTCAATTTGGTGCAATTTGGGCATGTGGCTAAATTGGGTCAAATTTGGGAATTTGAATTTGGGTTAAACTTAAGTGGAATTGAGGATTGAGAAAGGACAATTAATGACTTAATTTGATTAGTAGAATGTTAGGAAGAGTTTGGGATCCAAATTGAGGCAATTGAGTAGGCTATAGGGTTCAATTGGGTAAAATTGGGTTACATGGTCAAAATTGGGGTTTTGATTTGAATCAAAATTGAGCTAAAAGAATGGGTCAATTAAGCTTGGATTTAATTTGAAATGTTTAAAATTGAAATTGGGGAAAATTGGGATGAAATTGAGGGGCATTTGAGATGAATTGGGGTAATTGAGCCTTTAGGGTCTTTTGGTTAAAAAGGTCAAAATGGTCAAATTAGGTTTAATTGAAGAGTCCAAATTGGTTTTGGAGACATTTGAAATGATTTCGAGGGCTTTGGGAAAGTTTTGGCAACCAAGTGTATTTTTGTAATTTTAGCAAATTTGGGGATATTTTGATAATTTTGGCAATTTTGGATTGTTTTGGGCAATTTGGTTGGTTTGAAATAGTTTGAAATGATTTATGGACAAATTTGTGTATTTT
>JXCR01085290.1:11814-116453 GCA_002079205.1 Phalaenopsis hybrid cultivar | reverse complement strand
GGGGGGGGGAGTTTGGTAAATTAGGTAGATTTGGGGGCAAAAGACTAAGTTTGGTATTTTGGTGAAAATGAGGAGCCAAACACCCCATAAGAGCTATGGACGAATGAAATCCTCTACTTTAGGCCCTTCATGTAGTGGTCTAAGCTAGACCTTAGTCTAAGGCTAGTGGGTCTAGGGGACCATCTACATGAATCGCCCAAAAGATCAAGGTATCAAGGTCAACAAATTTGGGTTTAGGGTTGTGAGTGGGTTGTGGTGTGCAAGTAAGTGAAAGTGAGTGTAAGTGAGTGAACAAGCTCCAGACCAACACCCAGGATCAATCTTAAGGTCAAGCAGTCTTATGGGGATGCCCCTTGAGATCCCCATATTGACCCCACCTACTAAGTGCTAGAGGTTAGGACCAATATGTGGAACTTCAAGTTGAGCAAAGAAGAGTTGATAATTTCTAATGGTGAGGGTTCCTTTTCTAGTTATCTAGAAATAGTCAATATGAAAGTCCTATGGCTAGACCCTAGACTAATAAGGAGGAAATTAGAGCTCAACCAAAAGTGAGGTCAACAACATTTTTATGTCCTAACTAATCCTATAGAATTTAAAAGGAATGCTAAGTATGCTAAGAAAATACTAAATACAAATGCAAGACAATCTTAAAAACTAAAATATAAAGTTACCACTAAGCAATTATAAACAACGATGTATAGAAGAGTTCAAATTGCATAAAAGATATTTCCTCTTGCAATAAGTTTATAATCAGTATATGAATCTAATAATTTAAAATATAATTAATGTATTGTGTCAAATAGGAACATACCTATTCTTTACCCTCTCTTGAGTGCATAAAGAACATTGACAAATCTAGAGTGAAGTCCCTAAACCCTTGGTTAGGCTGGGAAGATACTAACTGTCATTCTAGAGTTCCCACATACCCTTCACCTGAAGACTAACATCTCTCTTTAGGTTCTAAACATATAGATCAAATTGGAAATTTTAGTCTGTCACTTTAAAATCTCCAATTTATGCCCATCAAAATTTATTTCCCTATTTATTTACACTTAACCCTATGGACTAGATTCTCATCCATGAGACTAAATGTGATTCTTACTATGTTGAGGAAAGCATGCCCTTTTGGGTCATTATGTTTCACAATAGATTTTAACAAATCAATTGGTCATATCAATAAGTAAATTAAGCATAGAGTTTAAATCATCAAAATTTATAGAATTAAAAGTACTTCTACTAAACTTTATTCCTACACATAATTATTCCTCATTGTAGAAAGAAAGACAAAGGAAACTACTTAGATCTCGTGAGAAATACGCAACAACACATGGATTTATGGATAAATATAAGTTTACAAAACAAGATTATGTAAAATAAACAAATTACACAAATTATCTCAAACTCCTTCCCAAGCAATTCTTCTAGTATCTTTGAATCACTCACTTTCCTTACAATTCCACTCCAATCTCACTTAGAACTGTAGTGAAGAAGATATCTCTCTCTTCTCCTCTTCTACTTCAAATCTAATCAAGACACCAAGGAAATCCTTCAAGCCTCCAAGAATTTCCAAGCCCTTCTCTCTCTCTCTCTCAAAAGTTCTTCCTCCTAGAAGGCTCTCTTTGGACTCTCCAAAAGTCTCTTTAAATAAAACTCTCAAAATCCCCAAGATTCACTTCAAGCACCCCTTTAAAATTCACTCACATTCATTGAACAATCTAGAAAACTATTTCTAGAGCCTAGGTGCTAGCCTCTTTTTTATCTGTCGCACAGGCGCTAGATCCTGGTGCTTAGGCACCAATCTCTCTGTTGTCTGGCGCCTAAGTGCTAGGTCAACTTTATCATTTTTGCTTCTTTTGACTCCAAATTACTCTATTTTTGTTCCATTTTTACCACTTGCTCCATTTAGTGAATCTACAATAAATAACATCAAAAATACCTTTCATTATAGTGCAATATCATAAAAAATAGACATTAAATGTGCAAAAAAAAGTAACATATTTTAGGCATGTTAAAATCTGAAAAATTGAAATTAGGGGCGGTTTTGAAACTGTGATGCCTCAACACTAGATTTGGGCGCCTAAGCAAAAGTCTCTTTGTGTGCTGCTGCCTAGGCTCCAATGCATTTTTTAGCACTGGTTCGTTCACCTTAGGTCCAAATACACGTTCTAACCCCTCATAGGTCTTGAATTATAACATTTTAAGCAGTAACTTAACATGTGCAACTCTTAAACACAAAGTACAATCAAGCAAATACACAAAATTAAATCTCAATAAACTAAACTCAATCCACTCTATTAACTACGGGTTGCTTCCCACAAAGAACTTGGTTTAACTTTGCCATTCCGATGTATCCACTACTTACTCTGGTTAACCCAACCTCAGGATTTTATTGAACATAAGTCTACTACATCAAAGTAAGGTTTTAGCCTATGTCCATTTACTTTAAAAATACTATCTTTTTTCGAATACTTGATGTCCATAACACCATAAAGAGAAATTTTTACCACAATGAATGACCCCATCCACAAAGATTTCAATTTCTCTGGAAATAATTTTAGTCCTATATTATGCAATAAAAATCTTGTCCAGGTTCTAAATCCTTTCTTAAAATCTTTTAATCATGCCACAATTTCATCTTTTCTTTATAAGTTTTTGCATTCTCATAAGATTCATTTCTAATATCCTCAAGCTCATTCAATTGCAATAACCGTTTCCCACTAGCATCCCTCAAATTATAATTAAATTTTTTGATAGCCCAATATGTTTCATTCTCCAGCTCTACCCGTAAATGACAAGCCTTCCCAAATATAAGTTTATATGGAGTCATTCCTATAGGAGTTTTCTTATGCCATCCTTTAAGCCCATAATGCCCCATCCAGTCTATCAGACCAATCTACCCTGTTAGTACTTACAATATTCTCCAAAATTCTTTTAATTTCACTGTTGGATAATTTTGCTAGGCCACTAGTCCGAGGATGATAAGCAGTGGCAATCCTATATTTACTATCATATTTTCTAATTAATGTTTCAATCTTCCAAATCCTAAAATGACATTCCCCATCTGTAATTATTACTCTCTGCATCCCAAATGTGCTAAGAATATTTCTTTTTAAAAAGCTTGCAACGCTATCACAATGAGGTAAAGCTACTGCTTCCATCTACCTTAAAACATAGTCGACTACAATTAAAATGTATAACGTTCTATAAGATAGTATATATGGTCCCATAAAGTCCAAAGACCAAATATTAAAAATTTCAACCTCTAAAGTAAAATTGAGGGGCATTTCATTTTTTCTAGAAATCTTGCCTATCTGGTGACATAGATCACATGTTTTCACAAAAGTATTAACATCTATAAATATTGTAGGCCAATAAAATTTTGAATGTAAAATCTTATATGCAGTTTTATCAATCCCAAAATGTCCCCCAAAATCAGAATCATGACATTTTTAAATGATTTACTTAGTTTCTTTCATAGGTAGAAATCTCCAAAATAATTTGGTCTTTACATTGTTTATATAAATGTGGGTCATCCCAGAAGTAAGATCTTGCATCATGCATAAATTTCTTCTATTTTGAGTATGTCAAACCATGAAGTAAAATATTACTAACTATGAATTAACTATGTCGGCATACCACGGAACATGCTATTCAGCTGCAAGGAAAATGTTCATTAATTTTCTTTTAAAGATTAACTGAATTTTCCATTTCAAGCCTAGATAAACGATCAACTATTTGATTATCAGTTCCCTTCCTATCTACTATTTCAAACTCAAATTCTTGCATCAGAAGGACACATTTGATTAACCTTTGTTTTGCATTATTCTTTAGCATTAGATATTTAATAACAGAGTGATCTGTATGCACATTACATTTAATTCCAATAGGATAAGGTATGAATTTATCAAATGCATATACTATTGCTAATAACTTTTTTTTGGTAGTAGTATATTTAATTTAAGCTTTATTAGGAGTCGTACCAGCATAGTTTATTACTTTGGAAATTTTATCATACTTTTGTCCTAAAACTACCCCAATAGCATAATCACTTGCATCACATATCAATTCTAATAGTTTCCAACATTCAAGTGACAAAAAAAATTAACCTTTGTTTTGCATTCTTCTTCAGCATTAGATATTTAATAGTAGAGTGATCTGTATGCACATTACATTTAATTCCAATAAGATAAGGTCTGAATTTATCAAATGCATAAACTATTGTTAATAACTTTTTTTTTGGTAGTAGTATATTTAATTTAAGCTTTATTAAGAGTCCTACCAACAAAGTATATTACTTTGGAAATTTTATCATACTTTTGTCCTAAAACAACCCCAATAGCATAATCACTCGCATCACATATCAATTCTAATAGTTTCCCTCATTCAAGTGACACAATAATAGGAGGAGTGATTAATTTTTCTTTTAATGATTCAAAGGCCTTTAAGCACTACTAATTAAAATAAAATAAAGCATCTTTTCTAAAAGTTGGCGCAGAGGTTTAGTGATTTTTGAAAATCTCTAATGTATCGTCTGTAGAAACTAGCATGTCCTAAAAAACTCCTAACACTTTTCACTATAGTAAGAGGAGGTAGTTTAGCAATAACTTGAATTGTTGCCGGATCTACTTCCATACCATTTTTAGAAATTTTATGTTTAAGTATAATTTCTCCTGCAACCATAAATTGACATTTCTCCCAATTAAGAACTAAATTTATTTTTTCACAACATTTTAGTAATTTTTTCTAAATGATTTAAACATGACTCAAATGATGTACCAAACTCTAACGCTAAAAATTCATACCTAAAAACTTTAATTCCTTTCTCATATAAGTTGCAGAAAAGGGACATCATGCACCAAAAAGTTGCAGGTGCATTACATAATCCAACAGGCATCCATCTAAAAGCAAAAGTCTTGTAAGGACTAGTGAATGTGAGCTTTTATTGATTCTCAAGAGCTATAAGAATTTGGTAATAACTGGTATATCCATCCAAAAAATAAAAATATTTGTGCTTTCCTAGTCTGTCTAACATTTGATCCAGAAAAGGTAAAGGAAAGTGATCTTTCCTTGTGGCAAGATTTAATTTTCTATAATCATTATAGATTTACTACCCAGTGACTTATTAAGTTGGAATTAATTCATTCCTTTCATTAACATATACAATCACTCCTCCTTTCTTGGTAACACAGTGGATCAGACTAAACCAAGCATTGTCCGAGATAGGAAAAATAATTTCAGCTTCTAACCACTTTATAATTTCTTTCTTTACAACTTCATTATTGGGTTCAGTCTCCTTTGAGGACCAACCCTCAGCTTATGATCCTCTTCCATTAAAATTTGGTGCATACAAATGGAAGGGTTAATGCTATTAATATTAGCTATCATCTGTCCAAAAGCATTATTATAATTTATTAATGTTTCCAATAATTTTTGTTTTTGATCTTTAGTTAAGTTTGTGGATATTATAACATGTAGAATAGATGAATTCCCTAGAAAAGCATACTTTAAATGCATATGTAGAACCTTTATCCCTAGTTCAGGAGGTGTTTCAATTGAATGACTGAAAATTTTACCATTTTCACTAGTGTCCAATAACTCAAAATTTTCCTGAACATAATTTGTATCCTCATAAATATTTTCAATAAATTTATCTTTCAGATCAATATCTTCTACGTATTATAGTTCTTGTTGTTCCATTTTATCATCATAATTTTCCTTGAAATGACTTTTACTTAATTTATTGATAAGTTCCATTCTAAAACATTCATTATCTCTTACCTTTATTGGATATTTCATTGATTTTAATATATTAAATGTAATTTACTGATCATTGATTCTCATGGTTAACTCACCTTTTTGCACATCTATCATAGCTCTTCCAGTATTAAGAAAATGTCTCCCTCAAATGATTGGAATTTCTTTATCTTCCTTCATGTCTAACACAATGAAATCTATAGGAAAGATAAATTTATCTACTTTTACTAACCCATATTTTATAATTCCCTTTGGGTAAGTGATTGATTTATCAACTAACTTAAGAGTTATAGATGTGAGAGAAATCTCTCCTAAGCCTAACGTTCAGAAAGTAGATGGAGGCATAAGGTTAATGCTAGCCCATAAATCACATAGACCTTTCCCAAAAAATTTCTCCTATTGCACATGGAATAGTAAAACTACCAAGAACTTTAAGTTTTTAAAGAAGTTTCTTTCTGAATTATCATGTTGCACACTTCACTAAGGGCAATAGTCTCATTGTCTATAAAATTTCTTATCTTGTTAGGAATATCCTTCATAAACTTCACATAGCTCGACATCTGTTCCAGAGATTCAACAAATGATATATTAATAGTTAACTTTTAAATATTTCCAGAAAATTTGAAAATTATTTATCCAACTTCTATTATCAAAGCCTGTGAGGAAATGGAGGTGGTGGTCATTCTAAATTGATCTTCATTGAAGAAATAGGTTTTTCTATGTCTTTAGGAATATCTTCATGAGATTTTCGATTTCTCTTCTCTATTACTAAACTTCAATATCTTTTTGAACTCACATCTCCAATTCTCTTCAACTTCTTAGTTGAACAGCTTTAACTTACTTTTTGTTCTGGTATTTAGGATTTATGTATGTATTACTAAGAAGAATTACCTGAGGCCTATTGTTAAGTGCATTGGCAATTTCTCCCAGTTGATTCTCAATATTTCTAATTGTAGCTCCTTGACTTTGTAATTGATTACCCATATGTAACACCACTTCTTTTATAGACAACTTCTTCTCCTTAAATTATTGGTTATTATTAAATTCTGGACGATAAGTTGGTCTATAGTTAGTACTACCCTGGTTGTTCCAGTTTTCCAATAGGTTCACTTAGTTGTTCCCTCATTGATGGTTAGCACCACCAAAATTATTATTCCAATTAAAGTTAGGGTAGTTTTACCAACCTGGTTTGTAATAGTTAGAATAGGGGTTATTAGGTTTTTTATTAATTAAAATTAAAGTCTCAAAAGTAGGGATGTTAGAATCAACCATTTGTTTTAATGAATTTTCTTCAATCACACGAGGTGTTTGAGATAAATTCATTCCAAATTGATCCATCTTTTTTGATATTGCAACTACTTGAGATGTTAACGTAAAAAATAACATCAGAATCATGAACATTGGATATTCTTTTAGGATTTACCCTTTTAGAAGGCCATTGAAAATTATTAGTAGTCATTTATTCAATTAAAGAATATGCATCATCAAAAGGTTTTGACATTAATATACCACCAGCAACAACATCGATAATAGATCTAAGAGGTCATACTAACTCATTATAAAATGTTTAAATTATTAATTAATCAGGGAAAGAATGATGTGGACACTTCTTAAGAAGTTCTTTAAAGCATTCCCAAGCCTCGTATATTAATTCCCCTTCAAATTGACAAAAAGATGTAAAATCATTTCTAAGCTTAGTAGTCTTTGATGGTAGAAAATACTTAGCCAAGAACTTCTGTGCTAGGTCACTCCAAGTTCTATTAGATCCAGGTCCTAATGAGTTCAACCAAATTTTAGCTTTATCCTATAATAAAAATGACAAAAGCCTAAGTCGAACAACATCGTCAGAGACACCATTATACTGAAATGTGGCACAAAGTTTTGAAAAACTTGCAAGATGAAGTTAGGATCTTTAGATGGAGTTCCCCCATACTGGCTATTTTGTACCATCTGAATGATAGCATTTTTTAATTCAAATGTGATGGCTTTTATGACAAGAGTTTCTATACTACGATGAATTTCATCTACCGTTCGATTAGTATAATTTCTTAATGGTTTTTGTACATTCTCGTCAATTTGAATTTCTAAATTTTTATGTAAAGTATTTGCCATTTCTTAGAATTTGTGAAGTTCTTTTTGTTTTCTAATTTTTCTAATAGTTCGCTCTAACTCAGAATCATAAGTCACCAATCTTTCAAATCTCGTACTACACATACACTATTAGAGATAAATAACAAAAAAAAGCAAAACACACTAATTAAGATAGTAATTTTGTATATATTTATTATTATTTTTATTTATTTTATTTTTAAATACACACACAAGCACATATATAAACGACACTATAGTTTTCCTTTAATAATTCTATAGTTCAAATAAAGATTTTCCTCAGTTAAAAGGTTTCGTTGCTATCCCTGACAATGATGTCAAAAAATGACCAAACCCACAATTACGCAATTATTTAGTCCTGAAAGATGTTCAAAAGCTCAACCTAATTTATATTAAGTGGCTAGTATGCAAAATTAAATATTATGTAAAGTTGATAGAATGGTTCACACACTAGGGGTACTATATAAGTATACACATCATCTCAAGTAATATAGGGCTCTAATGGAGTATTAAGTATAAATCCTACAAGGATAGACAAAACTCTTATAGGTTGAATTTAGTAAAATTCTCTTTAAATTGCAATTAAGTTATCTAGAAAATGGTGCAAAATTTTTTATGTATTAACTACTCCAACAAAATTTAAAAGGAATGTTGAGTATGCTAAGAAAATATTGAATACAAATGCAAGACAATCTAAAAAACTAAAATGTAAAGTTACAGCTAACCAATTCTATTAAATAATTATTCCTCATTGTAGAGAGAAAGATAAGGGAAACTACTTAGATCTCATGGGGAAGACACAACAATACATGAATTTATAGATAAATATAAGTTTAAGAAACAAGATTAAGTAAAAAAAAAAAATACACAACTTATCTTAAACTCTTTTCGAAGCAATCCTGCTAGTTTCTTTGAATCACTCAATCTCCTAACAATTCCACGGCAATCTCACTTAGAACTGTAGTGAAGTAGATGTCTCTCACTTCTTCTCTTCTCCTTCAAATCTAAATAAGCCACCAAGGAAAACCTTCAAGTCTCCAGGAATTTCCAAGCCCTTCTCTCTCTCCTAAAATTTCTTCCTCCCAAATGGCTCTCTTTGGAATCTCCAAAAGTCTTTTTAAATAGAGATCTCCAAACCCCAATAGTCACTGACCTCACTCGCAATTACGCAGATATTTATGTTCCAAACGATTGCCAAAAACTTGGCCCAAATTTTATTTAGTGACTAGTGTGAATAAAAAAATAATTTAGAAAAGAAATAATAAGCCTTCACACTAAGGGTACTATGCAAGTGTATGTATCATTTAAAGTAATATATGACTTTATTTAAAAACCCTATCATCAAACCCATAAAGAAAGCTATAACTTTTAATATTGACTTATAAAGACATATATATAAATTTTAGATAAAAATGATAGAAAAATGGTGTCANGTACTATGCAAGTGTATGTATCATTTAAAGTAATATATGACTTTATTTAAAAACCCTATCATCAAACCCATAGAGAAAGCTATAACTTTTAATGTTGACTTATAAAGACATCTATATAAATTTCAGATAAAAATGATAGAAAAATGGTGTCGAAATATTTGTAAAGGATTACAACAAATTTTACATTCAATATAAATTAAAGCAGAAAGTAAGAACAAAGTTTAAAAGACTAATACATTTTAAAATACTGATAATGTTTATAAGACTAAAAAAGTTTAAAATACTAGTAAAGTTAAAAAGAGTTTGAGTACAAAGTGATCTTAATCAGTGTAGGAATTAAATGTTTAAAAATATAAAATGATGTAAATAGGAGCATACATATTCTTTACCCTCTCTCAGTTCTAGCAAATAACATTGACTAATTTTAAGTTTATTCCCGCTTGTTTAATAGTGCTAAGCAGATTCTGGTGTCTCACTTCCAGATTAAGCACTGTCCCCTCTCTATAGAACCTACTAGGGACCCTTAGATCCAAACTAAAAATCAAATTGACAAAAGAATCTAGCATGTCACCCTAGAAATATCAATTTTATGCCCATCAAAACTTATCTCCCTATCTATTTACACTTTACCTCAAATGATTGCGATGACTCTTTCCAAAGTTAAGTGCGATACTCACTAGTTGATTGAAGCCATAGCCCTCCTGGGTCATTATGTTTCATAATTGATTTTAACATGACAAATGGCCAGTTTGTAAAGTAAATGAAGAACAACTAAAAATGCCATCATAAATTTTAAATTAAAAAGAAAAATTTATATCATTCTCATCCCACATGATTAATTCTCATATGCAAGGATAAAGAAATAAAAATATTAAAAATTTATGGAGATTAAACAAAAACACATGCTTTGTATTGAAAGCCAAGTCTTAACAACAAAAACTCAAACTCAAAATCAAATACAAAGTACTTATCTTATGTCTTCCCTTCAAACAATTCCTGAAGTTTCCTTCAAGAAATTTCCTAACTCTTCTTCCACAATACAAACTCTCTCAAATATGAACTCACACATGCACTAGAGCTTCTCTAACCCTCTCTAAGCCCTTCCGAAAGCACCTTCAAAATCCCTTTTTTTTGTTCAACCATTGACCCTATTTTATAACTCTAGAAATAACCAAGGGTCACTTCAAGCATGCCTTCAAAATCATCCAAATTCAGTATCGATTTTTGAAAAAGAATTTTCATAGAATCTTAATCCTTTCAAAAGTATTATTCTAAAAATCCTTAATTTTTCAAAAAATATGCTTTCCTACTATAAATAGTAATAAATTNTATAAATTAAAGCAGAAAGTAAGAACAAAGTTTAAAAGACTAATACATTTTAAAATACTGATAATGTTTATATGACTAAAAAAGTTTAAAATACTAGTAAAGTTTAAAAGAGTTTGAGTAAAAAGTGATCTTAATCTGTGTAAGAATTAAATGTTTAAAAATATAAAATGATGTAAATAGGAGCATACCTATTCTTTACCCTCTCTCAGTGCTAGAAAATAACATTGACTAATTTTAAGTTTATTCCCGCTTGTTTAATAGTGCTAAGCAGATTCTGGTGTCTCACTTCCAGATTAAGCACTGTCCCCTCTCTATAGAACCTACTAGGGACCCTTAGATCCAAACTAAAAATCAAATTGACAAAAGAATCTAGCATGTCACCCTAGAAATATCAATTTTATGCCCATCAAAACTTATCTCCCTATCTATTTAAACTTTACCTCAAATGATTGCGATGACTCTTTCCAAAGTTAAGTGTGATACTCACTAGTTGATTGAAGCCATAGCCCTCCAGGATCATTATGTTTCATAATTGATTTTAACATGACAAATGCCCAGTTTGTAAAGTAAATGAAGAACAAGTAAAAATTCTATCATAAATTTTAAATTAAAAAGAAAAATTTATATCATTCTCATCCCACATGATTAATTCTGATATGCAAGGATAAAGAAAGAAAAATACTAAGAATTTATGGAGATTAAACAAAAACACATGATTTGTATTGAAAGCCAAGTCTTAACAACAAAAACTCAAACTAAAAAACAAATACGAAGTACTTATCTTATGTCTTCTCTTCAAACAATTCCTGAAGTTTCCTTCAAGAAATTTCCAAACTCTTCTTCCACAATACAAACTCTCTCAAATATGAACTCACACATGCACTAGAGCCTCTCTAACCCTCTTCTAAGCCCTTCCGAAAGCACCTTCAAAATCCCTTTTTTTTTGTTCAACCATTGACCCTATTTTATAACTCTAGAAATAACCAAGGGTCACTTCAAGCATGCCTTGAAAATCATCCAAATTTAGTATCGATTTTTGAAAAAGAATTTTCATAGAATCTAAATCCTTTCAAAAGTATTATTCTAAAAATCCTTAATTTTTCAAAAAATATGCTTTCCTACCATAAATAGTAAATCATTTCCCTACTATTTCCTACTAAATATCTTACCTTTAGTTTTATACTTTTTACTAACTTATCTACTAACTTCTTTTATATCATTCCTAAAAAAATTAAAAGTTTAGTATTGTAAAGATAACACCACATACCACAAAGCATTCTAAAAGTAATATCAAATTAAATATAGGATACAAAGGATAAATAAAGTTAAGTGTTAAAATGATTTTTCATCCCCCCAAACTTGATTTTTAAATAGTTCTAAACATTACAGTACATATAAATTATGAAGGGAGATAAATTTAACAGAATTATCTATCACAGGAAAACTGTTTAGGTACAAGTAGTAAGAATAGGTCCTACGAAGAAGAAATCCAAAGTTTGAAGCTCTAAATCCAAGCCAATCGCCCAAAAATTCAAGTTAGAGGGAGCAATTTGCAAAATATAGGACGAAGAAGATGAACCAGGAGAAAAAATGGAGATAACTGGTGGTCTTGACGCTCAAAATCGTGATCTAGATTGGTTGTGGTAGTGTCGAGCTTCATACATGAATGGTGCTATAGAGTCCAATTGTGGAGCAATGATGTCAGTGCTAAACAATACAAAATTTTGAAATTCTTTTCATTTTCAAAAGTGCACAACAACGTAAGATTCATGGACCCAAAAGTTTGTCAATATAACCATATTTTATTTTGTTATCTTTCCTTTTCTTTCAAATTTCTCCTGTCTTCTTTTGCAATGGTTGGAGAGTTCAAATCAAATCAGTCAGGGCATTCTAACATGAAGTACTAACAACACAAACTTAACACATTTTCTTATAATAATCATAGATTTGTTAAAAACAAACATAACATCACTTCAACAATGATAAGGAAATATAAAAATAACACTTAAATTCACTATATTAGAGTCACTTTACATTTAAATTTGGCACACAATTACTTAACACTCGACAACAACAAATTTTTCACATAGCAATATGTTTAAGAGTAATTGTGAACAAAGGTGTCACCCTCATTTTCACCCTCTAAAAAGTTACGATAAAAAAACATGGTAAAAAAGAGTGCAAGGTAAATCTGAAGCAACTTTATCATCGATCAATTTGTTATTGCAATACATGCTCACCTGATAGTCTTAGAAACATGCCATAAGGTTGAATTGAAGTTTCATCTGCCACTCAAAGTTCTTGTACTGGTGGTACATATCAGTCAAATAAACTTGTTGTGCAGATAAGATAACTCTTCATCAATCTTCCCCAATTTGTTAGCAATCCACTCCAAACTTAGTGCTAGTAATCCATTGAAATAAGTTTGAGCATCCTTATATATAAACTTATTGTCATTTGGACTTCCATTACTCTCCATGCGTCTTAAAGCAAGGATTTCTAAGTAAGGATGAATCTTCCACTCTTTTCCCTTCTTTAGACTGCTTAGAAATGTGAGGAAGATGCCTCCATTTTCGTTCATGGCTGGTTAATAGAGAAAAAGGGGGTAGAAAACCATCAATTGGGCAGTTTAGGGAGTAATTTCAAGTGTGACGTGATCCGGATTTTATATGACAATACAATGTATACGGTTATATTATTAATTTTTCTNAAATAGTTCTAAACATTACAGTACATATAAATTATGAAGGGAGATAAATTTAACAGAATTATCTATCACAGGGTTCCAAACATAAAAACTGTTTAGGTACAAGTAGTAAGAATAGGTCCAAAGAAAAAGAAATCCAAAGTTTGAAGCTCTAAATCCAAGCCAATCGCCCAAAAATTCAAGTTAGAGGGAGCAATTTGCAAAATATAGGAGGAAGAAGATGAACCAGGAGAAAAAAATGGAGATAACTGGTGGTCTTGACGCTCAAAATTGTGATCTAGATTGGTTGTGGTAGTGCCCAGCTTCATACATGAATGGTGCTATAGAGTCCAATTGTGGAGCAATGATGCCAGTGCTAAACAATACAAAATTTTGGAATTCTTTTCATTTTCAAAAGTGCACAACAACGTAAGATTCATGGACCCAAAATTTTGTCAATATAACCATATTTTATTTTGTTATCTTTCCTTTTTTTTTTCAAATTTCTCCTGTCTTCTTTTGCAATGGTTTGAGAGTTCAAATCAAATCAGTCAGGGCATTCTAACATGAAGTACTAACAACACAAACTTAACACATTTTCTTATAATAATCATAGATTTGTTACAAACGAACATAACATCACTTCAACAATGATAAGGAAATATAAAAATAACACTTAAATTCGCTATATTAGAGTCACTTTACATTTAAATTTGGCACACAATTACTTAACACTCGACAACAACAAATTTTTCACATAGTAATATGTTTAAGAGTAATTGTGAACAATGGTGTCACCCTCATTTTCACCCTCCAAAAAGTTACGATCGAAAACATGGTAAAAAAGAGTGCAAGGTAAATCTGAAGCAACTTTATCATCAATCAATTTGTTATTGCAATACATGCTCACCTGATAGTCTTAGAAACATGCCATATGGTTGAATTGAAGTTTCATCTGCCACTCCAAGTTCTTGTACTGGTGGTACATATCAGTCAAATCAACTTGTTGTGCAGATGGGATAACTCTTCATCAATCTTCCCCAATTTGTTAGTAATCCACTCCAAACTCAGTGCTAGTAATCCATTGAAATAAGTTTGAGCATCCTTATATATAAACTTATTGTCATTTGGACTTCCATTACTCTCCATGCGTCTTAAAGCAAGGATTTCTAAGTAAGGATGAATCTTCCACTCTTTTCCCTTCTTTAGACTGCTTAGAAATGTGAGGAAGATGCCTCCATTTTTGTTCATTGCTGGTTAATAGAGAAAAAGGGGGTAGAAAACCATCAATTGGGCAGTTTAGGGAGTAATTCCAAGTGTGACGTGATCCAGATTTTATATGACAATACAATGTATACGGTTATATTATTAATTTTTCCTTACTTATAATTCTTACTTTGCAATGACACTTAAAACTTGTTTCTTTTTGTAATAATTTTTTTTTGTATAACATTCTTACTCATACTTTAGATGTTATAACATGAATGAAAATTCAATTCCTTTTATAATCATTTTTTTCTAAATGAAAGTAAAGTAAACAACGAACTAAACTTAACTAGATATTTGTTAAATAAAGGAAATATAAATAAAATATCTTTTTCCTTATCATGAATTAGANATAACATTCTTACTCATACTTTAGATGTTATAACATGAATGAAAATTCAATTCCTTTTATAATCATTTTTTTTCTAAATGAAAGTAAAGTAAACAACAAACTAAACTTAACTAGATATTTGTTAAATAAAGGCAATATAAATAAAATATCTTTTTCCTTATCATGAATTAGTAAAAAGTATAGGAATTCTATTGTAGAAGTATTTAAATTGTGTTGTGTCAAATAGGAGCAATAATATTCATTACCCTTACTAGAGATGCTATAAAGAACATTGACTAATTTAAAGTTTGAATAGTCTTGAAGACAGGTTAGGTAGGGATGATAGTAGCTCTCACTCTAGAGTTCCCTCTTCTCCCTCCACCTGGTGGGCTAACATCTCATATCAAAACCTAAAACTCTAAAAAAAATTGGGGGCTTTAGCTTGTCACTTTAAAGCCCTCTAATTTTACACCCTTCAAAGTTTATTTCCTTATTTATTTGCACTCAATCATATGAATTACATTCTCATCCATACAATCTCATATGTTTCTTACCATTAGTTGATTTAGATAATACCATCTTGGATCTTACATGTTCTCACAACACATTTTAACATCTTAATTGGCCAAATCAAGAAGTAAAGAAAGTACAAGGTTTAAAATCATCACAACTTTTTCCAACATTAAAGATTAATACTTTACACTTCCATCCAATACTTAATCACTTATCATTTAAAGGAAAAATGATAAAGAAAACTACTCAGAATTCATGGAGAAAATCAACCACACTTAAGTTTAAAAGTAGAAATCATGCAAACAAACAAGAAGTCTAAATTAAAACCAATTATAGTCACAAAGATAAAAAATTACTTAAATCCCCTCCACCAAACTCTTGAAATTCCTTTGAATCTCTTCCTTCCCTTACAATACAAACTACAACTCATAATAAAAAGAAAGGGGGGCAGCAGCGTGTGTAGAAGAGTCTCTCGAAAAGAAGAAAAGAGAGAGAGAGACTGACGAGAGTTAGTTCTTCAATCCAAGTCTTCTTTTATAAGTTTCCAAAAGGTGTTTTGGTGTTTCTTCAAACTGTGTCCACATTCAATGAATCTTCCAAGAGTTGCCTCCTTTCAAAGGCCAATTGAATGTATTTTCATGTCCATTAACTACTTCCCACGTTTTCATCAAGGGTGGCTTCAAACGCCTCTTAAAAAATTTGTCCAAATTCATTGAGTCATTGAGTAGTGCTTATGACACTTTAGAATGAGGTACTTAGCACTTAAGCGTGGCCTTCTTGATTTTACTGATGCGTAAGTGACAGTTTTGGGCGCTTAGGTGCCACAATTCATTTGCACACCTTCTTTATTGTTGCTCCAAATTTGATCATTTTTTACTCCTTTCACCATTTTCATCCATTTAAATGTACCTAAAAGAAAAAAAAAACACAAATATCTTCCATTAAAGTGAAATATCTAAAAAATAAGTTTAAATATGTGTACATAAAGACTATATATTTTAGGTGTATCATGAAGTTATGACACCAGATCTGACACTATAGTGCCAATCCAAAATTCTTAAAAGTCAAATTCTTTGTCCTTACATTAATTTAATCAATAAAATATTGTGTGTTTCCTCCTTAATCATGTAAGAATCAATATAATTTCATAAACTCATCATAATAACATTCACTAAACAAATCAATCCACACTGATAATTACGGGTTGCCTCAAACAAAGCGCTTAGTTTAACATCATCAGCCCGATATATTCATTATTTTAATTTAGTTTACCTAATACCAAGATCTCCCAAATGTAGGACTATATCCACTTATATAAGCTTTTAACTTATGTCTACTTACCTTATTCATTCTATAAATTTTAGGATCTTTAATATCAACAATACCATATGGATAAACTCTTACCATAATAAATAACTCTGGCCACCAAGACTTAAGTTTTCCTGGAATTAATTTCAATCTTATATTATATAATAGAACTTCTTGTCCAGGCTTAAAATGCTTTTNAGGAGCAATAATATTCATTACTCTTACTAGAGATGCTATAAAGAACATTGACTAATTTAAAGTTTGAATAGTCTTGAAGATAGGTTAGGTAGGGAAGATAGTAGCTCTCACTCTAGAGTTCCCTCTTCTCCCTCCACCTGGTGGGCTAACATCTCGTATTGAAACCTAAAACTCTAAACTAAATTGGGGGCTTTAGCTGTCCACTCTAAAGTCCTCTAATTCTACACCCTTCAAAGTTTATTTCCTTATTTATTTGCACTCAATCATATGAATTACATTCTCATCCATACAATCTCATATGTTTATTACCATTAGTTGATTGAGATAATACCATCTTGGATCTTACATGTTCTCACAACACATTTTAACATCTTAATTGACCAAATCAAGAAGTAAAGAAAGTACAAGGTTTAAAATCATCACAACTTTTTCCAACATTAAAGATTAATACTTTACACTTCCATCCAATACTTAATCACTTATCATTTAAAGGAAAAATGATAAAGAAAACTACTCAGAATTCATGGAGAAAATACAACCACACTTAAGTTTAAAAGTAGAAATCATGCAAAAAAACAAGAAGTCTAAATTAAAACCAATTGTAGTCACAAAGATAAAAAATTACTTAAATCCCCTCCACCAAACTCTTGAAGTTCCTTTGAATCTCTTCCTTCCCTTACAATACAAACTACAACTCAAAATAAAAAGAAAGGGGGGCGACATCGTGTGTAGAAGAGTCTCTCGAAAAGAAGAAAAGAGAGAGAGAGACTGGCGAGAGTTAGTTCTTCAATCCAAGTCTTCTTTTATAAGTTTCCAAAAGGTGTTTTGGTGTTTCTTCAAAATGTGTCCACATTCAATGAATCTTCCAAGAGTTTCCTCCTTTCAAAGGCCAATTGAATGTATTTTCATGTCCATTAACTACTTCCCACGTTTTCACCAAGGGTGGATTCAAACACCTCTTCAAAAATTTGTCCAAATTCATTGAGTCATCGAGTAGTGCTTATGACACTTAAGAATGAGGTACTTAGCGCTTAGGTGTGGCATTCTTGATTTTACTGATGCGTAAGTGACAGTTCTGGGCGCTTAGGTGCCACAATTCATTTGCACACCTTCTTTATTGTTGCTTCAAATTTGATCCTTTTTCACTCCTTTCACCATTTTCATCCATTTAAATGTACCTAAAAGAAAAAAACACAAATATCTTCCATTAAAGTGCAATATCTAAAAAATAAGTATAAATATGTGTACATAAAGACTATATATTTTAGGTGTATCATGAAGTTATGACACCAGATCTGACACTATAGTGCCAATCTAAAATTCTTAAAAGTCAAATTCTTTGTCCTTACATTAATTTAATCAATAAAATATTGTTTGTTTCCTCCTTCATCATGTAAGACTCAATATAACTTCATAAACTCATCATAATAACATTCACTAAACAAATCAATCCACACTGATAATTACGGGTTGCCTCAAACAAAGCGCTTAGTTTAACACCGTCAGCCCGATATATTCATTATTTTAATTTAGTTTACCTAATACCAAGATCTCCCGAATGTAGGACTATCTCCACTTATATAAGCTTTTAACTTATGTCTACTTACCTTATTCATTCAATAAATTTTAGGATCTTCAATATCAACAACACCATATGGATAAACTCTTACCACAATAAATAACCCTGGCCACCAAGACTTAAGTTTTCCTGGAATTATTTTCATTCTTATATTATATAATAGAACTTTTTGTCCAGGCTTAAAATGTTTTCTCAAGGTCCTTTAATCATGCCACATTTTCCTTTTCTCCTTTTAGATTTTAGCATTCTCATAAGATTCATTTCTTATTTCTTCATACTCATTTAATTGCAATAATCGTTTCTCTCCAACATCTTCCAATTTATAATTGAACTCTTTATGGCCCAATAAGTTTTATGCTCTATTTTAACCGGCAAATGACATGCTTTTCCATATATGAGCCTATATGGTAACATTCTTATAGAAGTTTTATAAGCAGTCATATATGCCCATAATACACTTATTAACCTAGCAGACCAATCTTTCCATTCGGATTAACATTTTTTTCCAATATTTTTTTAATATCGCAATTAGATACTTCTACTAGACCACTATTCTGAGGATGATAAGTTGTGGCAATTCTATGCTTAATCCCAAACTTTTGAGTTTATGTTTGAATCATTCTATTCTTAAAATGACTTCCCCCATCTGTTATAATTACTCCCGACATTCCAAATCTAGTAAAAATACTTTTCCTTAAAAACTTTGCATGACTCTTAGAATCACAACGGGATAAAGCAACAACTTCAATCCATTTAGAAACATAATCTACAACTATCAAAATATAAATTTTTCCAGAAGATGGTATAAATGGTCCCATAAAATCTAAACCCCAAACCAAAAAAAAATTTCAACTTCCAAAGTAAAATTTAGAGGTATTTCATTTTTTCTAGAAATATTGTCTACTCTCTGATATCAATTACAAGTTTTTATATAATTATTAACATTCATAAATAAAGTAGGCCAATAAAATTCATATTGTAAAATTTTAAATGTAGTTTTATCATCCCCAAAATGCCTCATAGAATATGATTTATGACATTTTTTCATAATTTCTCAGGTTTCTTCTATTGATAAACATCTTCGAATAACTAAGTAGNCATTCTCATAAGATTCATTTCTTATTTCTTCATACTCATTTAATTGCAATAATCGTTTCTCTCCAACATCTTTCAATTTCTAATTGAACTCTTTTATGGCCCAATAAGATTTATGCTCTATTTTAACCGGCAAATGACATGCTTTTCCATATATGAGCCTATATGGTAACATTCTTATAGGAGTTTTATAAGCAGTCCTATATGCCCATAATACACAATCTTTCCATTGGGATTAACAAATTTTTCCAATATTTTTTTAATATTGCAATTAGATACTTCTACTAGACCACTATTCTGAGGATGATAAGTTGTGGCAATTCTTTGCTTAATCCCAAACTTTTGAGTTTATGTTTGAATCATTCTATTCTTAAAATGACTTCCCCCATCTGTTATAATTACTCCCGACATTCCAAATCTAGTAAAAATACTTTTCCTTAAAAACTTTGCATGACTCTTAGAATCACAACGGGATAAAGCAACAACTTCAATCCATTTAGAAACATAATCCACAACTGTCAAAATATAAATTTTTCCAGAATATGGTATAAATGGTCCCATAAAATCTAAACCCCAAACCAAAAAAAATTTCAACTTCCAAAGTAAAATTTAGAGGTATTTCATTTTTTCTAGAAATATTGTCTACTCTCTGATATCAATTACAAGTTTTTATATAATTATTAACATTCGTAAATAAAGTAGGCCAATAAAATTCATATTGTAAAATTTTAAATGTAGTTTTATCAACCCGAAAATGCCTCACAGAATATGATTTATGACATTTTTTCATAATTTCTCGGGTTTCTTCTATTGATACACATCTTCAAATAACTAAGTAATTAAATTTCTTATATAAATAATGGTCATCCCAAAAGTAAAATTTTGAATCATGAATGATTTTTTTTTATGGCTATCTAATCTGTAGGGTAAAATGTTACTAAGTAGTTAACTATATTAGCATACCACGAAATTTGCCATTCATTAATCACATATAATTGTTCATCAGAAAAATTTTCATTTATTTCATCATTAAAGTTAACATTATTTTCTTGTTCAAGCCTTGATAAATGGTCAGCTATCTGATTATAAGTATCTTTCCTATCTGCTATTTGAAAATCAAATTCTTGCATTAGAAGGACCCATCTGTTTAATTGTCGTTTAACATTCTTCTTCATCATTGCATATTTAATAGCAAAATAATCAATTTGCACAATACTTTAGCTCTAATAAGATAAGGTCTAAATTTATCAAAAACATACACTATGGCTAATAATTCCTTCTTACTAGTGGTGTAATTAATATTAGCTTTATTAAGGGTTTTACTAGCATAGTATACCACTTTAAAAGTTTTATCATATTTTCTTTGTTTTAATACTGCCACTATAAGATAATCACTTGCATCACACATTAATTCAAAGAGTTTTCTCAGTTAGGTGAAGCAATAATAAGTGCAGTGATTAATTTTTATTTTAATAAATTAAAGGCATTTATGCATTCTTCATTAAAATCAAAGTTTCTGTCTTTTTCTAAAAGATGACACATCGGCTTAGAAAATTTTCAAAAATCTTTAATATAACGCTTATAGAACCTAATATGTCCCAAAAATTTCTTACACTTTTTACAAATGTAGGAGGTGGTAATTCAACAGTAATTTGAATTTTTACTGAATCTACTTTCATGCCATTTTTAGAATGGTTACATCTTAATATAATTCCTCTTGCAACCATAAATTGTCGGTTTTCCGAATTGAGAATAAGAATTGTTTCTTTGCAACATTATAAAACTCTTATTAAATGATTTAAATATGAATTGAAAGAAGTTCCAATAACTTAGAAATCATCTATAAAAACTTTAATTCTTTCTCAATTAAGTCACAAAAAATTGACATCATACATCTTTGAAAAGTTGTAGGTGCATTGCATAATCCTAATGACATTCTTCTAAAAGCAAAAGTCCCATATAGACTATTAAATGTTGTCTTCTCTTGTTCCTCAAGAGCAATGGGTATTTGGTGGTATCCGAAATACCCATCCAAAAAATATAAATAACGATGCCCCGTGAGTCTATCTAACATTTGGTCCATAAAAGGTAGAGGAAAATGATCTTTCCTAGTAGCGAGGTTTAATTTTCTATAATTAATATAGATTTATCTCCTAGTGAATTTAATTTTATGAATTAATTCATTCCTTTCGTTAATTATTACAGTCACTCACCCATTCTTAAGAACATATTGAATAGGACTAACATAAGAACTGTCAAAAATAGGATAAATAATTCTAGCTTCTAACCACTTTAAAATTTCTTTCTTAATAACTTTTTTTATTATTGGGTTCAATCTCCTTTGAGGACCAGCCTTAGGCTTATCTTCCATCAAAATTCTATGCATACAGATTGAAGGACTATTTCCTTTAATATCAGTTAATGTCCATCCAAAGGATTTCATATGATTTTTCAATGTCTCTAATAAATTTTCTTTCTGTTCTACAATCAATCTGAGGATATTATAACTAATAATGTAGACGAGTTCCCAAAATGCATATTTTAAATGAGAAAGGGAGCACCATCATTTCAAGTTCAGGAGGTTTTTTATTGAAGGAATAAGAGGTTTACTATTTTTAGTAATATATAAAATTTTAAACTTTTCCCAAACATAATTTAAATCCTCAGTAATTATCTCATTTGATTTGTCTTCAAAATAAATTTCATTTTAACTCTTCAGTTCTTTTTAATTTGTTATAACTTCACATCTTTCTTGGAAATGATTAACAATCATAGAATCAATAGTATCCATTCTATAGCCCTTACCATATTTTCCTTTATCAGGATACTTCATTGATTTAAACACATTAAATGTAACTTCTTGATCATTAACTCTCATGGTTAGTTCTCCTTTCTGCGTATCTATCTTTGCTTGTTTGGTGGTAAGGAAAGGTCTCCTCAGAATGATAGTTACTTTTGTTTCTTCTTCCATATATAACACAGTTAAATCAATAGGGAAGATAATTTTATCCACTTTAACCAACACATCTTCAATAACCCCCTTAGGATAGGAGATAAATCGATCAACTTACTGTAGGGTTATAGTAGTGGGAGAAATCTCTCTTAAACCTAACTTTCTAAAAATAGATAATGACATTAGATTAATACTAGCTCCTAAATCACATAAAGCTTTTCTACAAAATTTTTCTCCAATCACTCAAGGTATAGTGAAGCTACTAGAATCTTTAAGTTTGTATGGAAGTTTTTTTTTAATTATTGCACTACATTCTTCACTAAGTGCAAAGATTCCATAACTTTGATTATCCTTTTCTTATTTAAAATTTCTTTCATAAATTTAGCATAACTTGACATCTGTTACAATGCTTTTGCAAAAGGAATATTAAATGTAAGCTTTTTAAATATCTAAAAAATTTTGAAAATTGTTGATCTAACTTTTGTTATTTAAGTCTTTGAGGAAAAGGAGGTGGTGGTCTTTCTAAATTAACCTTAGTTGGAGAGACAATTTTCTTACTTCCTTAGGAAGAAGTCTATTGCTAAGTACAATAGCAATTTGTCCTAGTTGATTCTCAATCTTTCGAGTAACAGAACTTTGACTATGTAATTAATTTCATATCTGTAAAACCACTTCTTCTATAGACAACTTATTCTCCTTAATTTGTTGGCTATTACTAAATCTAAGAGGATAAGTAGGTCTATAGTTAGAACTACCCTAGTTGTTCAAGTTTCTTAATGGACTTACTTGATTGTTCCCCCATTGTTGACTTCCACCACTAGAATTATTATTCCAGTTAAAATTGGGATTATTTTTCTAACCTGGGTTGTAATAGTTAGAATATGGGTTATTGGGTCTATTATTAATAGAATTTAAAGTTTCTAATGAGGTATGAGAATCAATCATTTGGCATAATGAATTTTCTTCAATCACATGGAGTGTTTGAGAAAAGTTCATTCCAATTTGGTCTATTATATTAGATAATGCCACAAATTTAGATGCTACCATCAAAATAGTGTCATTATCATGAATATTGGCTATTTTCTTTGGATATACCTTTTCATAGGGCCAAATTGAAAATTCATTCCAATTTGGTCAATTTTTTTTGGATTTCCCAGTAACGGCACCAAAAACTTGATGCGGAATTTATTTTTGATTAATTTTATATATTCTATATAGTCACAATGATATAAACACAAGTCTACGTGTCACTCAAGTAATACATGGCTCTAATGGAGTCCCGTTTATTAATCCCACTAGGAAGCGAGCTAAGAGGTCCTTAATCAAAGTTCTAGTCTACTACTATCAAGCCTTAGATTGAAATGTCGATTAAAATGATGTTTTATCTAGCAACTACTCATAAATGAAAATGTTAAATTTAATGATAATAATTATTCCTTAATGCAAATGTTAATTCTATGGATAACCCCTTTTTGGATGAATTGGTTTCGAGAATTTAAAGATGTTGAAAACTACTATTCTTATGTAGTGAATTAGATAATGCAAAGGAATGAGATGCATTAAATATTGTATGTGCCAAATAAGAGCAATCCTATTCTCTACCCTCTTTTGAGTTCTATAAAGAACATTGGCTAATCCTAGGTTTAGTCCCTAAATTCATGGTTAGGTTGGGAGGAAACTGGCTCTCACTCCAGAGTTCCTACTTCCCTTCGCCTGAAGGCTAACTCTCACTTTAGTTTGCAAACATTAGGACCAAATTGGGGATTTTAGTCTGTCACCCTAAAATCACCAATTCTACACCCATCAAAGTATATTTCCTTATTTATTTGCATCCCACCCCCCTGAACTTCACCATCTATGAAATTTTAATGTGGTTCCACTTTGTTGAGAATTACACCGCCCTCTCGAGTCTTAAAGCAATTACAACGAATTTTAACACTATAACATGCCTTTATTGTAATGTAAATGAAGTGCAAGTAAAGACCATCACATTTATAATCAAAACTTCTTCTAGCATCATCCTAAAATCCTAAACATGAATCCTACTCATTGCAAAAGAAAAGTAAAAGGAAAACATTGGCATATTTCTCACATACCACTATTTCCTAATAAGAAGAAATAGTAAGAAAAATACATCACAAAGCATGAAGAAAACACAGTGGAAAACTTCATTTCATCAAAGAAAATTCACTAGATAAGTTTTTAAAAAATCATAAGATAATGAAGTACACAATACTTAGCTTTTTCCCCTTGAAAGAAAGATGAAAATCTCTCCAAAAAAAGTCTCCCACTGATCCATGCACTGCTAGAGCATTCTCTTACAGATTCTCTCAAAATCCCCTCACCAATCTCTCTAAAAAGGTACAAATCTATATTTCTACTCCTATTCTAAGATCTCTAAACATTCTCCTTATTTTTCTACTCACACACACCACTCTTTCTGACATAAAAGCACTCTATTATAGTGTAGAGACGGATTTCCCAAGAGATGCCTCAATCAACCTTCCAAAAAGCGTCCAAATAAATTCAATCTTCTAGAAATTTGTCTAACATCACGTACAATCTGTCTCCGGTGCAATCGGTGCTGTTTTGGGCACCGTTGGTGCAATTTTCACATTGCTCTCTACACTATGGCGCCGTCGGCACCAACCCTGCGCAACTCCACCATTTTGCTTCGTTTGGCTTTATTTTAGCTCCATTTCGCCCCGTTTTAGTTGCGTTGTGTTCCTAACAGATAGAATACAAAATAAGCATAAAAAAAACTTCCTTTAAAGTTTAATTTCATTGAAAAATATGTGAGAAGTGTATGAAATATTAAGCATAGAAAGACATATCAAAATGTGTTAGGATAGAATTTTTTTTCTTGCTTTTTTTTGCTACAAATTACATCGTTTTTACTTCTTTTTCTGAAAAACTCCATTTCCTATAAATAAAACCAAAAATATACAAAATAATTTCATTTAAAGTGCAATATAATTGAAAATAACAAAATATAGGCATTAAAAAGATATGAAAAATTGAACCATTTTAAGGCGTATCATGATGTTAACTCCAAGATATTTAAGAGGTAATGTAGCTGTAGAGCAACCAGTATAGGAAGTTGCCCAATTGACAGTGGTAGATTTAACAATTTTCTCAAAATATATATGACATTTTGCCTTATTAAAGAATAAGCCAGAATTTTTTTGAAAAATGTTTACGATGTGCATGAAACTTTTAATGGCAGATTTGGTAGCATTGGAAAACAGAATAACATCATCAACATAAGTCAAATGACTGACCAAAACCTTTGATATGTGTGAGTATTAAACATGGATAATTGTCTGATTCAAATTATTCATTAGTTGAGAGAAGTAATCAAAAGCTAAAATATATATAGCTGGGGATAGAGGGTCACCTTGCTTAATGACACGTTAAGTAGAAAAGTAACCATAAGAGTTATAATTAACCAAGATTCTAAAATGATTATTCTCCAACATTCCTTTGACAATGTGGAAAAATTTTGGTGGGAAGGTGATATACCAAAATAATATATTGTCTTAAGTACATATATTATGCTTAATTTTGGTGATATTGCACTTTAAAGAAAGATATTTTCATTTTTTGTTACAGGTATATCATTTTTAGGCATTTGGAGCAAACATGGGACAAAATGATGAAATTCAGAGCCAAAACAACCAATTGTTGGATTCTGGAGCATGATGCGCTAAAATCTATAGAGCTGGGGCATGATGCACCAGAGACAACTTTTTACGGATTAAAGCAGTTCAGGTCAAATTTTGCGTGAATTTATAAAGTGACACTTGTTCTACACACCTCTTGGAGAAATTCAATGCATTTAAACACTTTGAAAGGTTGTTTTATGAAGGGATATTTCTCTTGGATCAAATGACACATCTTTTGAATTCAAAAGAGTTGACTTTTAGAGGGACTTTTGGAGAAAATTTTAAATTCCTTTTGTAAAAAGGCAACCCAAAATAAAAGAGAAAAACTTTATAGAGTTGAGGGAGAGTTGGAAGGGAGAAGAAAAAGGCAAGAAGGTGGTGGCGTGAAAGACATAGAGAGGAGATTTTATTCTAGGGTTGTAAGAGGAGAGGGAATGTGAGAGATTTCTTCTTCATTACAATTCTAAGAGAGAATTGAGTGTGCTTCTAAAGAGAGAAAGGCTTGGAGAGAACTTCTAGGGATTTTCTTGGGAAGGTGTTGACCTCACTTTTAATTGAGGTTTAGTTTTCCCTCTTTAGTAGCCTAAGGTCTAGCCATAGGATTTTCCTATTGACTATTCTTAGAATACTAGACAAGAAACCCTCACCATTAGAAATTTCAAACTCTTCTCAACTTGAAGTTCCACATATTGGTTATAACTCTAGCACTTAGTAGGTGGGGTCACTATGGGGGAAACTCAAGATGAGTCACCTTTAGGACTGCTGGACCTTAGGGTTACTCACCATTAGAAATTCTAAACTCTTCTCTACTCAACTTGAAGTTCCACACATTGGTCCTAACCTCGACACTTAGTAGAGTGGGGTCACTATAAGGGAAACTCAAGATGAGTCACCCTTAGGACTGCTGGACCTTAGGGTTGACCGTGGGTGTTGGTCTAGGGCTAAGGCACTTGTTTGCACTCACAATCACTCATTATCCTAAACCCAGAACTTCTAGACTTTGGTCCCTTGATACTTTTGAGAGACTCCTGTAGGTGGTTCCCTAAACCCATTAGCCCTAGGCTAGGGTTTAGCTAAGACCACTACATAGATGACCCAAATTAGGGTTTCTATTGATGCATGGCTTATTTATGGTGGCTGGAAATCCAGCTCTATCAAGATACCAAACCTACTCTATTGCCCCTAAATTCCCCCAAATTACCAAAATACCCCTCTTTGGCCAAAAATTCAAAAAATTTTATAAAATCCCAAAAATTCCCACCCCCCAACTATTCCCAATTTCATTTTTCTCAATTATCACATGACCCAATTTGACCAATTTGACCATATTTGATCAAAAACCCCCAAATTTCCCTTTAAAAGCCCATATTTTCCCCAAATTACCTCAAATGTCTAGCCAATTGGCCACAATTTACCCAAATTTCAATTATAAACTCAAATTCACTATTCATATGACTAATGAAGACAAAATCCAAGCCCAAGTGATCCATGATTTGAACCCAATTTTGATTTAGATCAAAAACCCAAATTTGGCCCCATGACTTGGTTCCACCAAATTTAACCCATAGCCCACTCAATTGGCCACAATTTGTGCTGAAAAATCTTCATAACATTCCCAAACATAAAATTTGACCTTCAATTGGCCTTGGTAGGACCTCAATTTCATTTGATTTCAACCTAAGTCTAAAAGCTCCAATTTTGCCCCAAATTGACCATGTCTCAAAAGTTCACCAATTTGAGGGCCTTAACCCAAGAATTTACACTCCATCCCTTCATGAAAAATCTTCACAACACCTCCCTTGATAATGTGGACCATTTAATTTGAACTTAGCCTAAGTCTAGCCTAACCTAGACCCATGTCTAGCCCAACATGCCCAAATTGGCCAAATCTCAAAAATCCCTCAAATTCACCTACCAATTGAACTCAAAATCACTTCAACCCTTCACCAAAAAATTTTTGTAACAATAATCTACATAATGTTGATCAATAAATTAGGCCAATTGACATGGCTAGCCTAGCCCAAACCCAAACTTTGATCACTTGAATCCACATTGAACCTATGCATTAAAGATGGCCTAACTATCCCAAGGCCACCAAATTAACTCCACCTCAGCCATTGGATAGACCCTAAGACTGAGCCAAAAACCATCTAACCACCTAAACTAAGCCATGGAATAAAGGTCCCCTAAATTATAGGATTTCATTCCATTTTTGCTTAAGCTTAGGATATTTTTGCCAAAATTAAACCTCAATCCATTAAATTGCTGTCACATATTCCCCTTTGCTGAGCTTCTAGCTACCTCCCGCTGGTCGGTGGGCCAGCCTAGTGTTCGAAAAATGGCCAAAATGAGAGCCACCCCCATGGAGCTTCACTCAAATAAAACCTAGAGGCCAGCTCATCCAAATCAAATAGTAGAGCTCCTTTGCCCTCCAACTAAGCACCACAATGCACCCAAACTTGTGCCCTGAGAGGCACCCCATGGACATTTTTTTGAAAACTCACCTCCATGGCCATGGGAGGTGTGCTAAAAATTTCTTAGAGAGAGCCTCCCAAATTTCTCACAGAGCTTCTCTGAGATCACCTCAGTGCAGTCCAACCCTCCTCCCACTCTGAATTCCACTGTAGAAGCTTAATTTTGAGCTCAAACCTCTGCCCAAAACCAGGATAAAACTCATTACACTTCCACAGTCCACCAAACTTCAATTACTTGTGCCCACACCTTCACAACCAAGAAAGAAGCCAAAGCCCCATAAAATCCCCCTTCCACAGAGCCTCTACCATATCTCTAGACCAACACCCAAATCCGATCGTGATCAAAATCATATTTAAGCCTCATACCAAGACCAGAGACATAGTCCCTAGCCTCCTTGGACTCTAACAAATGTGCCAAGACCCTCTAATTGAAGCTTCACTTCTTAGAGCAAAGGTATAAAACTTCTCTCTTTCCCGAGCCTATTTTAATTCTTCATTTTATTAGGATTAATTTAATTGCATGGTTACCGTATGGATGTGTTCTTCTCACTTAGACGAGTTCATAGGATCAAACTTAAAGTGATTTGGTTGAGCTTAGGCTAAGATCTTAGGGTTTTAGTTGGGACGGTCACGGGATCACTCTATCGGGGACGATGACGGGGAGCCATTTGATCAAGCGTGTATCGAATGGACGAAGGAGATCAAGCCTGACATCACTTCAAAACATAAATTGCGGGCCGAGTCCGCAACTACATGGATGGCGACGTCCAACCAGTGAGCGCCACGCGTACCTTCAGAGATGCCTAGGATCTAGTCAGTACGCGCTGTTTAAATAGATAAATAGAGATTTTTCTTATTTATTAAAATACCCCTAACTTAAAAAATTCATATCTTGGTGTAGAAAAATCACAAAAATAAAATAAAATACGCTCTTACTCAGTGAACAGAGTAGAATAATGTTGAATTTTTGGCATATTCCATGTGATGCATATTTTACTTTTAATTAATTAAACACTGATTTGAATCTTTTGATTCTCCATACATGTAGACTTATCACCATAGCTTGAATTTTTGGCATGTTGTAGCCTCTGTCAAGGGGAGCATTCTTTGATTTTTCCAAAGTCAGAGGAGGTCCTTAGACAGAGAATCACATTTTTAAAATCTACGCGCATTATTTACTTAAAATAATCATGGAAATTAGCATGTTTCTTAGAAAAATCTAAGAAAATTCNCTCCATACATGTAGAATTATCACCATAGCTTGAATTTTTGGCATGTTGTAGCCTCTGTCAAGGGGAACATTCTTTGTTTTTTCCAAAGTCAGAGGAGGTCCCTAGACAGAGAATCACATTTTTAAAATCTACGCGCATTATTTGCTTAAAATAATCATGGAAATTAGCATGTTTCTTAGAAAAATCTAAGAAAATTTTGAAAGGTTTACTATGAATAGAGAACCCTTAGGAAAATTTCTCATGAGCCAGGCCATTTAAAATGCCCTTAATTTTCACAAACACTAAATCACTAAGATAATTAATTTTAGAAAATATAAACATCAAAATGACTTGATTTTTGATCTCCACTGTTTTCTAAGATCTAGAGAACTCCCCATAAAAAATCAAAGCATTTTGAGTCCATTTGATGACCTAAATTGATTTTTCAAATTAAACATCCTTTTTGGCACTTAAATATTTTTTTAAAAATCAAAATATAACTCAAAAATTTATAAAAACTGATTTTCTGAGTTCGCTGTGATGAGAGGTATTTTATAAAAATAAAATAATATTTTAAAAAAAAAACTTCATTTTTAGACTATTTTTAAGNTAGAGAACCCTTAGGAAAATTTCTCATGAGCCAGGCCATTTAAAATGCCCTTAATTTTCACAAACACTAAATTACTAAGATAATCAATTTTAAAAAATATAAACATCAAAATGACTTGATTTTTGATCTCCACTGTTTTCTAAGATCTAGAGAACTCCCCATAAGAAAAACAAAGCATTTTGAGTCCATTTGATGGCCTAAATTGATTTTTCAAATTAAATATCCTTTTTGGCACTTAAATAATTTGTTAAAAATCAAAATATAACTAAAAAATTTATAAAAATTGATTTTTTGAGTTCTCTGTGATGAGATGTATTTTAGAAAAATAAAATAATATTTAAAAAAAAAACTTCATTTTTAGACTATTTTTAAGTATTTAAAATATATAAAAATTCATAAAAATTCACAAAAAAAATAAGACTCATGGAAATGTNATTAAAAATTCATAAAAATCACAAAAATAATAAGACTCATGGAAATGTTCTAAATTGCTTCCTAATCACTTAAGAGCAATTAGAATATTTTTCATGATTTTCTAAATAAAGAAAACTAAATTTCAAAGTTTAAAAATAAATTTTAAAGGCTTAAAATGAGTTTTCACTAAAATAATTCCAATAAATCAAATAAAATTTAGAAAAATATAAAATCTTCTTCTCTGAGTTTTTTGACCTCACGGAGACTTTTCAAAAATACAATACTTAATTTTCCCCATTTAAAATATTTTATATTTAATAAATATCCCAGAAATTAAAATTATTCTTAAAATTCAAATAAAATTCAAACAATCATGACATTTTGTCCAAAGGCTTCTCTTGTCTAAGCCTACCTCTAGTAAAAATTTCAAGGAATTAGGATTTACCTTGGTTAAGTTAGGAATTTTCATTGAAAAATCCTATTTTTACATAAAAATAATTATATAAAATAAATTAATTTTTGAAAAATCACATTTTGTCCTCTAATATCTTAACTGACCCGTGAATAAGGTAGGATAAAAATTTCGAAGTCATTTGAATTGAATTTGACAATTATGAAGTGTTAGTGCCTTAGGGGCAAATGTGTAATTTTGGAAATTTAGCCTTAATTAACATTCTAGGTTAATTTCAAGAAGAAGAAATGGGTAACCTCTGATCTTAATCAATTTATTTGATGTTTGAAACATAAGGGGTTAATTGGTAGAAACCAACCTCACTTTCTTAATTAAAAAGGTAAGTTAATAAATTTCTAAATTAGTAAAATTTGAAATGTTTGAAACACAAAAGGTTAATTGGTAGAAACCAACCTCACTTTCTTAATTGAAAAGATAAGCTAATAAATTTCTAAATTATTAAAATTTGGAAGTTAATTAAAATAAAATGAACCTAGGGCTTAGGGGTATGACTTTTGAAGTCAATAATTAATCAATTTAATACCTCTATTTAATTTTCAAAGACATTCAAATCAATAATCATGACCACTTACCCCTATTTTGATTTTCAAATAAAATTCAAATCATGAATTATAACCACCTAAAGCTTAACACAAAACTAATTAAGACACTCACCTAGGTCTTAAGGGCTTAGTAGTGACTTAGGCTAAATCAAATTTCATTTAAATAAGGATTAGGAAAGTAAACATCATTGGAGATTAAAACATCTTTCAAACACTACAAGCCCTATTAGGGTCAAAATTTGGCTAAGTGTTCCACCAACACTAACTTGCCTCTTTAAGGGTCTCCACCCACATAATTCTTAAATTGAATCATAAGTGATAATTACCCCATCCTTACGGATAATTGAGACACCAGTGTTCACTGAGCATTAAAGGTATTTACAGGATAAAATATTAAGCAACATAATAAGTTTAAAAGAACTCGGGATTTTCCACCAGGCAGCGAGAAAGCAGCACGAACGTGCTTCTTTCTCTAGATCTGTTGGATATCTCGGAGATCTACTAAACTTAATATATTTCGCTTGATAACATCATCCTTAATTAAAATCTTAAGGACCCACCAAGATATGAGCTAGGGTTAGATAGGTCGTCAAGATTTTACTTCACTGTCTCGTATAAATTGCCTTAAAATGCCTTTTGAGTTTCAGGTGGTGGAACGAGACTCACCAGGTATGCTTTTATAGTTTTCAGTATTGTCTTTCTTGTATTTTCATACTATGCTTTTCTACCTGCAAACTTGCATGTCACCCTACATGAAAATTAAAACTATCAGAATAGCCACAAAACCAAAACTAAAACCAAAACTAAAATTAAAATCAACCAAGATAAAATTTTTGCATGTTAACCATAACCATAACCCAAAACCAAAATTAAAAATCAACCAAGATAAAATGGATAGCCACAGAACCAAAATAATCCCAAAACCAAAGCCAAAACCAAAACTAAAACTAAAATCAACCAAGATAAAATTCACCTCTTGCATGTTAACCAAAACCATAACCAAAACCAAAACTAAAATCAACCAAGATAAAATTCATCGCTTTGCATGTTAACCATAACCCAAAACCAAAATTAAAAATCAACCAAGATAAAATTCCCCGCCAGGATATCCACAAAACCAAAACCAAAACTAAAACTAAAATCAACCAAGATAAAATTCACCCCCACGCATTCAAAATATAAAACAACTCAAAATTTAATCACAAACATCACATAAAACCACAACTTCAATTAAATCATAACCATAACCCAAAACCAAAATTAAAATCAACTAAGATAAAACTCACCGCCATAACATAACTTGCATGTTAACCAAAACCAAAACTAAAATCAACCAAGATAAAATTCACCGCCACAACATTCGAATAAACCAAAACCAAAGCTAAAACTAAAATCAACCAAGATAAAATTCACCCCCACAACATTCAAAATGTAAAACAACTCAAAATTTAATCACAAACATCACACAAAACTACAATTGCAACTAAATTAAGACGTCTCTATCCTCAAAATTTAATCACAAACATCACACAAAACTACAACTTCAACTAAATTAAGACGTCTTTATCGGATGATTGAGAATCCCTCAGAGGAGGTAACCTACGATTGCTAACAAGGCTTCCCACGGTCTAAATGAAATTATGGAACTCATTAAGTTGAGTTTAGTAAGTTCATTTAGACTAAATGAATCCAATATAAAATAGTGGTGCCGGAATGAGGGAATCGTAGGATCCTAATCGACACTAAGTGAATCCAATAGAAAGTAGCGGTGTCGGAACGAGGGAACCGTAGGATCCTAACCGGTGTTCACTCTAATCAACTTTAACATGCCCCCATAAAATTTAAAGAACTTCAACCATAGGGCCACCTGATATGACATCATAACTTGACAAACTAGAAAACTCAAACTCATCACGGCAAGGATCTCGGAGCTAACATGGTGGGCAACACGACCATCTTTAACAATAAATCCTGTCTTTCTCAGCTAAACCAATTTTCCTTCCGTAGACTTAAACAACAAAGCCATAGGACTTCAAGGTTGCTTGCTTATGCAACGTAAATCCTCATCTTATCTTTAGGACTTTGCAGACTTAAACAACAAAGCCATAGGACTTTGAGGTTGCTTGCTTATGCAACATAAATCCTCACAGAGCTTGGAGCTAGCATGGTGGGCAGCACGACCATCTTCAATAGCAAAACCTATCTTCCCCAGCTAAACCAATCTTCCTTCCTTAGATATCTTCAACAGCAAAACCTTTCTTCCCCAGCTAAACCAATCTTCCTTCCTTAGACTTAAACAGTTCTTCAATAGAAAAACCTGTCTTCCCCAGCTAAACCAATCTTCCTTCCTTAGACTTAAACAATAAATACATAGGACTTCAAGGTTGCTTGCTTATGCAACATAAATCCTCACCTTATCTTTAGGCCTTTGTGTAGCCCTGCTATACAATATAAGCCCTAACTCATAGGACTTCGAGGTTGCTTGCTTATGCAACATAAATCCTCACCTTATCTTTAGGCCTTTGTACAACCCTGCTATACAATATAAGTCCTAACTCTTCTTAGGATTTCGAGGTTGTCATCCGTCACGACCTAAACCCTCACATTCTCCAGGCTATTTGTGTGATCGTTTCAGAGGAATGTAAGCCCTAACTAATAAAATTGGCAGGATAAAACACCTAAATGTTTCTCCTCAAAACTGAAGCCAAACGTTAAGATAGCTTGGGAAGTCACCGAGGTTCTCCTCTGGATCCATGACATCCCAAGCATTAGGATAGCTTGGGAAGTCATCGAGGTTCTCCTCTGGATCCATGACATCCCCTAGTTCCTCCTCCTTTGGACTCTACAACAAAATGTTCCAAATTTGAACCAATCCCCTTTCACACCTCTTTGTCCGATCTCATTGAAAAGTCTCCTTTGGATTCTACAATAAAATGTTCCAAATTTGAACCAATCCCCTTGCACACCTCCATGTCCGATTTCTTTGGATTCTACAACGTAATGTTCCAAATTTGAACCAATCACCTTTCACACCTCTATGTCTGATTTCGGATTCTACAATAAAATGTTCCAAATTTGAACCAATCCCCTTTCACACCTCTACATCCAATTTTGTTGAAGAGTTGGAAGTCACCAAGGTTCTCCTCTAGATCTATGACATCCCCTAGTTCTTCCTCCTTTGGACTCTAATGTTCCAAATTTGAACCAATCCCCTTTCACACCTCTACATCTGATTTCGTTGAAGAGTCCCACCATGTTCCAAATTTGAACCAATCCCCTTGCACACCTCTATGTCCGATTTCGTTGAAGAGTCCTGCCTTCCAAATTTGAACCAATCCCCTTTCACACCTCTACGTCTGATTTCGTTGAAGAGTCCTACCTTCGTTGAACCAATCCCCTTTCACACCTCTACGTCTGATCTCATTGAAAAGTCCTACCCTTTGAAATTCCTTAAAGATAATATTTCCTGATTTTTATCAAAACTTTTAGGTGACTTTGGTCATTTAAGATGTAATTAACTATAGAGGCTTGCCCTTATAGGAAGCATTTCCAAACCCAGCTTAATATAAATTTAATTTCTTATATTAATTATGAGAACTTGATGACAAATATAAAGGTTTCAAAGACCAAACGGACGTTATATATTCCTTAGTTTATTTGATCGAGCCTCATCCTCAAGTCTTGTGTTTATCCTTCAGGATAAATACAGGATTTTAGGTACAGTTCTCTTTCATTTAAACTATGATAAATATGGGGTCAGTTTGATTTCATATTTTTCTAAAACTAAATATATTTGCAAATTAAAACGTCCTTCCGAAGCGGGCGACGAGATTTTGATTCTGGTGACCGACAGCTTCTTACGGGCAACTCTCCAACCAAAAATAGTGCTGACAGCTTCTAGCGACTCCGCTGGGGACAAGCTTTTCTCTCCATACAATTCAAGAAATATTATTTTCACATGTTTGTGTCCATGTCCCTCTTGGACCAAATTACCCTTCTTCCGTTGACATACTTTACCCATTTCTATCCCATGTCCCTCTTGGACCAAATTACCCTTCTTCTGTTGGCATACTTTACCCATTTCTATCTTAGGAAGGTACAACCAACTCCTTGGACTTCAGGACTAGCTGTTCAACCATCTTTGAATAGAGGGGTTGAGAAGACCATAAAGGACTCTTTAAATTTTCATGTGGGGTCGGACCCCCAAATAGGTGTGTTGGTGGATTAGTTCCACCTAGGCATTTTCTGCCACTAAATAGGTCCCGCACTAGGTCCTAAAGTATATTACATTCTCCCTTCCAAATTGGATTTGCTATTCTGCAAATTAAACCAAATCGTGTTGTGCTACGTGCACTTTGAAATTTTCTTATATTAATTAAATTTTACATTTTTTATTAAACAAGATTTTAAAATACCCATAAATTAAGACCCACCCGGTCTACAAATCAACCTCTACTGTCAGTGCTTGCAGTAAAAATTACGAGGATTTTAACCATATAGCTAACCTTAAAACTTTCTGTTTTCAAGCCTGCTACAATGGCCTACCCAGTACTGACCTTTGCTTGTAACCTACCAACAAGCCATGAATCCTGTAACCTCGCTCCTACCATCAAATTTGAAGCTAAATTTAAAGATCTCGAGGTCATCCTTGGGAAAGCCCCATTCGTGGTAATGAAGATTGCCACTCCAGAAATACAGGAGAGCCGTCAGTAGAATTCAATCTGAACTGCTTTCAAGACTTCCCTACCTATAAGAAGTTTAAAACTACTGCCGTCGCGACTCCCGCCAAACCTGCTAGCCCCGCTGCTACGAAGGGGAAAGAAGTGATGATTATTGAGGATCCGACTGAGGGATTGACTGTCCCACCACCCGTATTTGAGATCGAATCAAGTTCAAGGATTATACTGCTGACCCAAACTCAAAAGAGGAATCACAACAAAGGAGTTTAGAGGGCCATTAAAGCTCAAAATCCCAAGGAGACACTCGTTGAGGAGGAGCCTCATAAAGTTGAAGAAGTATTACCTAAAATTTATCCACTTCTGCAAGGAAGTAGATTCCATCCTCTGACAGATATTAAGGGATATGAGAGTATCCGAAGGATCATTGCCACATTACCGTCACTTCATGGACATGTTGAGGAGAGAAAGAAGTTCACTCCTATCACTCGAGTTAGTGCAGTTTTTAGAAGGCTTGCTACAAAAGAAGGATGTTTGGTTAGTGAGTCACTTAAACGAGTGGGAGATGCAATTTCTCCTCGCATGAAGAAGGAAATTTTAATGGGTGTCAAGTCTGCCATACAGTCTCTTAAGGCAAATGGAGTGCCACCTACTCGCATCCCCGTTTGGTTTCATTTAGAGGACAGAGTTGATATCGCAGTGATCACTACCACCCCTAAGACTGCGGGCCGTCAACCGGTTAAGTCAAGACCTGGTCCAAAAATCTTACCCGTCGCCCATCATGGAGACATTCCTACATTTTAAAGACAAAGACAAGATGATTAGCTGACACTGTAGTCAGTCTACACAACGGGGAGCATACTTTCCCTCGACATACCGATGTTTCTACTAAGGCGCTTCGTCCTAAGACATCATCGTCAAAAAAGGAAAAAGTATGGGTACCCAAAGTCACTGCACTGATACAGTCTAGTGAGCCTGTAGGATAGGAAGTAAAACTAGTGTCTGAAATATCTTACATTATCGCGATAATAGCCAGCGAGATGGAGGAACAAATAGAGGATGTCCATCAGGGTCTTCCAAATCTTAAAGCGATCAAGGAATCGATAATTGAGGAGAAAGTTGAGAAACTCAGAATCAAGATTTTCGAGTTAGCTCAAGAACACGGAGTTTCCATATATAGCGATAATGAAAATTTTGATTACAATGATTACTTGGAGGACGATTTCATGGATGTCCATGTGATTGAAACCAAAGCTGCCACATCTGTGCGCGAGGCTCAACCTCACACCGAAGAGAACACCGTAGATGAGCTGCGTAGGGTTATCCTCCTAAGGGATGAGCAGGTTAGTCTACTGGAGAAAATAATAGAAGAGATGACCGCAGCCACGACTGCTATGGCCACCATTCAGGGGAAATCACAAGCACCGCAATTGGCTTCTCTAGAGATTAATTAGCCATAAATCATACACATTATAGTTGAAAGAAGAGAGGATACTTCAAAAAACAAAGATGAGCAACCGAAGAAAAATTCTCTATCAAGTGCCATGCTAGAAAAGGAGTTCAAGCAAATGGTTGAACAAGTGCGGGACGCCTTAACCCAATCCAAGGTCAGTGCATCAATTTTGAAGGGTAGACCTTACCCGGAGGAGTTTGATGTCGTGCCTTTCCCCAAGGGTTTTGTGGCCCCAAACTTCAGGATATTTGATGGGACTAGAAATCCCAGAGAACATATAACACATTTTTGAGCCAGATGTGGCAACACAAGAAATGACGAAGCTCTACTCTGCCAGCAATTTGTCAGTAGCTTGTCAGGAATTACTTTTGACTGGTATGTTGACTTGCCCAATGGGTCAATTAAAACATTTTCTGAATTAAAATAGTTATTTATGAAAAGATTTGCTGGGGAACAAAATCATGTGTCTATTGGAGAGCTCATGATGGAAATGAAAAAACCTAGCAAAACCTTGGAAGGCTATATTTTGAGGTGGAGAAACCTTAGCATGAAATGTGGACCTCAGTTACAGGAACATCATGCGATTGAAATTCTACTTAAGAGCATTCATGGGCCGTTGTTTTCTCTTGATCCTTAGGAGAAATATTTTAGGATGAAGCTATACCTAAAATATTCAAGAGTCTGATGAAGAAGCCATAATTCAAACTACCAGATCCCAAGAAGCCCAAAGAAGTGGATAAGAAGAATGAACTAAATTATTGCCCATACCACCGGTTGCTTGGGCACACTATAGAAAAATGTTTTGTCTTTAAAGACTGGCTCGAGAGAAACCTCAAGGAAGAGAACATAACAATCCTAAAAAAATATTTAAAAGAACCTTAAAAGGTTCCATAAACATGATTTCAGCTGAGTCAGTCTCCCCAATTGATCCATATGTCGGAATAGATGAATGGAGTACAACTTGGGATGAACTCCAGAGGGTGCTTAATCAAATTTAGGATTAATCTAAACAAGCTTAAATGAATACCAAAGAAGGATGGAATGAGGTCTGGAGAAAATCATCCAAGACAATACTGAACAAGATCGAGTCTGCATCAAAACAAGCCTCCATTCAGAGTCCACAACATACCAAGCCCAAGATGAAGGTTTTGTCAAGAGATCCATCATCATCAAGGAAAAAGAAGAAGAAGAAAAACATCACTACAAAGATTGATAGCACGGGGGGTAGGATAGGGACTGCCTCTACTAGATTGGTTGTCTCGGATTCAAGGAAGAAAATCCTCGAACCCTTGACTTTATATGATTACCTTTTTGTCCCTCCAAGATGTTATGAATATAATGATTGTGATTTTGGATATATTTTAACTGTTCTTGGTGATAACGTAACTGGTTATGACCGATCCAGCTGCAATCTTGATCTCCAAAATGATCCTCAAATCGTGCTCGAGTCCGATGAACTTGTTGTCAAGTCCAAAGAAGACATCAATAATACCACTTATGACAGCACCGATAACAAGGAGCCAATTCTCGAGCATCATGGTACACCACTTGCCATTAACTTAGATCTTTTTGACAAAGAGGAAAAGACACCGGAAGATTCAACAATGATATCTCAAGAAGAAGAAATCACTGAAGTTAACTTAAGGAGTGAAAAAGTGTTACCACCAAGAACAGCTCCAACAGACAAAAGAAAATAGATAATGACTCGAGAAACCCCACCTCCACCAGTGGAAGAACCACATGATCAAGATAAAATTGGAGGATCATACAAAGTACACTACAACATGCTAGCTCATTGTAGGAAGTTGCCAGCCTGATTAAGCATCTACGACGCTCTAATCCTGTCAAAGTAGATGAGAGAGTCTATGGTTACATCTTTGCTTAACCCAGAAATTTGCTTAGCTCAGTTGGCCAGCACATCCTCAAATAAAGTTTGCTCATTGAAAGAACAACCTGGGGTAACCTTCACAGATGAAAACTTGCTGCTCGATACCGCCGACCACAATCGTTCACTCTACATTTCCGTTAATATTGACAGATTTGTGTTATCCAGAGTTTTAGTGGATCCTGGAGCATCTCTTAACTTGATGAGCCTACGGACATTGGCCTATTTGGATATTAAAGCTCAAGAGCTTACGGTCGATGAGATGATGTAAAGAGGATTCAACCAAATAGGAGAAAGAGACCTCAAATCAATTACATTACTTATGAAGGTTGGAGAGCTCGTGATAACCACTAAATTTCATATCATCGATGCTGGACCTCTTTTAACTCTCCATTGGGTTGACCGTGGATTCATGAACACAATATGGTTCCGTCATCTCTACACTCGTGCATTAAATACCGGGTCGACCGTGGATTCATGAGCACAATATGGTTCCATCATCCCTACACCAGTGCATCAAATATCACAAAGATGGTCAAGAAAATTGCATCAAGGGAGACCTACAACCATTTTCAGTGCATGAAGTTGGTATCCATGAAGATGTTGCATACTATGCACCTCCAAAAAGACTGTCTTCTCTTGTGAAGTTATCACAAACAAAGATGAAGATTTAGAAGATTCACAAAGTGGAGGCCATTCAACTCCGCTTCAACAATCTTCCACCACTCCCTTACAACGAAATGGTGAAAGGTATTTTAGTTCGCGCACCCGAGGTCGAGGCCGGGGATGTGGACGAGGAAGGATCAATTTAATTGTTGAATGGACTAGGCCAACTATCAACATTAGTGATGAAGATAGTTTTGAATACAAAATAATGATGACAAGATGAAAGAGACCTCAGTACAAGATATCTCTGGAAGATATAGAAAAGAATGAATATCAAACAATGTATAATTGGATAAACCACTATGTGAATGCTATAACCCTCACTCCGATTCTCCCTCAAAAGGTTGAGAGTTTAGAGGTCAAGGAAGTCCTTAGTGTTGGTTCAAAGTTGATCAAATTTTACCTTGCTTCTACCTCTACTGAGCTTGAAAAATATGTAAATTTGGATGTTGATTCTAATGAATTAATGGAAATGCCTACCTCTACTGAGCTTAAAAAACATGTAAATTTGGATGTTGATTCTAATGAATTAATGGAACCTGGAAAAACATGTAAATTTGGATGATGATTCTAATGAATTAATGGAATTGCCTTTTGGTTACTTTTCACGTTATATTCAAAAGTTAATTCAACAGAGACACTTACAAAAACAAATGCTAAAAGATAAAATTTCAACTTTTTGAAGAACTATGGAATGCTTAAAGTAGAACTCCCAACTCAAAAGAGGGTCTCAGATTTGGTACAGTCGGACCAATCGATGATTCTGAATTTTGCATGGTTGTTACTAGTGAGTCTGAAGAGGATTGCCTCAACGTAGAAGATGACTCTACCGATCAGTTAATGGAGGATGCTTTGCTAGAATTTGAGGAGGAAATTAAATTTTCTACTGATCAACCAATAGAAGATGCTCCCCCAAAATTTGAGGAAGAAATTAAATCCACTGTCGATGAATTGAAAGAGATTAACCTCGGGACTGAAGAACGACCCCGACCTACATTTATAAGTTCTCTACTTAATGATGAAGAATCTGCATAATTGATCAAACTATTAACAGAATTCAAAGATTGCTTCACATGGAGCTACAATGAAATGCCAGGACTGTCCGTAGAAGTTGAAGTCCATAAAATTGGGGTGGACAAGAATATAACCCCAGTAAAGTAAGCTCCCAGGAGAATGCGCCTCAAAATATAACAACAAGTGATCATCGAGGTGAAGAAATTGATAGACGCCAACTTTGTTAAAGAGGAGCAGTACCTCATATGGTTGGCTAACATTGTACCTGTTAAGAAGAAAAATGGACAAATCCGTGTTTATGTCGAGTTCAGAGATTTGAACAAGGCATGTCCAAAAGACGAGTTTCCACTACCTATACCAGAGATGATGGCAGATATCACTTCAACACATGAAATTTTCTCCTTCATGGACGGATGGTCGAGATACAACCAAATCAAGATGGCTCTCGAGGATGCAACATTTACAGCCTTCAAAACACCAATTGGAATTTCTGCTACACAGTGATCTCATTCGTCCTAAAGAATGCCGGAGAAACATATCAGCATGCAATGATGAAAATTTTTGACAACCTCATTCACAACCAAGTAGAATGCTACGTGGATGATTTGGTCATCAAAAGTAAATGAAAAATAGACCATTTGTACGATTTGAGGATCGTGTTCGAATGGTTATGACAATATGACCTTAAAATGAATCCATTAAAGTGCGCCTTTGGTGTTACCTCTAGGAAATATCTGGGATTCGTTGTCCATCATCGGGGTATCGAGATCGACCAGGATAAAATTAAAGCTATCTTAGAAATGCCTCCTCCTAAAACTTTAAAACAACTACGCTTCTTCCAAGGGAAGTTAGCATATCTAAGACGCTTTATTTCTAATCTCTCAGGTAGGTGTCAGCCTTTCTCGACATTAATTAATAAAGACACCAAATTTATTTGGGAAGAGAAATGCCAGCGGGCCTTTGAGGATGTTAAAAAATATTTAATGACACCTCCTGTCTTGGCAGCCTCTATCCCAGGAAAATCGTTGATACTTTATACCGCAGCTTTAGAAGACTCTCTCGGAGCCCTCTTAGCCTAAGTAAATGATGAGGGTAAAGAAAATGCTCTCTACTACTTGAGTCGTCGCCTAATATCGACGGAGATAAGGTATCCACCTATTGAGAAGCATTGTCCTACGTTAATTTTTTCCGTCTAAAAGATTAGACGTTACATGCTTTCTCATAGGATTACCCTGACCTTGAAAGTTAATCCATTACAATATCTGATGACCCGACCAACACTCTCCGGACGTCTAGCAAGATGGTCAATGATCTTATTACAATTTGATATAACTTTTGTTCTCCTCCGTGCTATCAAGAGACAGATACTAGCAGACTTTCTCACTACACACTCACTGCCAGCTGAGTCCTCTCTCAACGATGAGTTACTAAATGAGCAAATATTAAAAATGGAATTATCCAGTGCACAACGCTGGGAGATGTTCTTTGTTGGCGCTTTGTCAGCCAAAAAAGATAAAGGATCAGGCACAGTTATACCAGGCAAAGCAGAAATTGGTTTGATTTTTATCACACCAGATAAGGGTATGACGAGGTTCTCATACCACTTGACAGAGCTGTGCACCAACAATGAAGCAGAATATGAAGCTTTAATCACCGGGTTGGAAATGACAATCTCAATGGATATAACAAACATTGTCATTTATGGAGACTCCCAACTCGTCATCCAGCAAGTCGCTAGACAATATAGAATTTTGAAACCAAGATTAGTAGAATACCATTAGTACACGATGAAGCTTTTGGAGCAGATTCCTGATGTAAATTTCTACTAGATTCCTAGGGGAGATAATGCCCATGCCAATGCTTTAGAAAAACTCGCTAAGGAAATGACGTGTCCCCCAAAGGATTCCATTGAAGTCACAGTGCAAGGAAGACCATTCTTGTCTTAGATCAATCTCGAAACTCTGCACGAGCTTGGAAAAGAAGAAACAATAAATACAGCTGCAGACATCAACAAAGATTGGCGCAAGCCATTAATAGAATATTTGCATACTGGAAAGCTGCCAGAAGACAAGTCTGAGGTGCACCACATCACAAGAAGGGCTATGTCTTACGACCTGATGGGAAATGTTCTCTACAGAAGATCATTTAACCAGATGTGGCTGCGATGTTTGAGCAGAGCCGAAGCACAGAATATTTTCAAAGAGGTACATGCCGGATTATGTGGTGCTCACTAGTCAAGGCCAAAAATGAAGATGAAGATCAAAAGACTCGGGTATTATTGGCCAATGGATATAGCCAGAAGATGTCACCAATGCCAAGTGCATGGGGTGGTCTTACACCAGCCTCCGTATGTGCTACACTCAACTTTTGCCTTGTGGCCATTCGAGCATTGGGGCACGGACATAATAGGTCCGATAAACCCTCCATCTTCTAGAGGATACATGTTTATACTTGCCGCTACATATTACTTCTCCAAATGGGTAGAGGCAGTACTATTACGTAAGGTTACGACACAGCACGTCCTTCAATTTTTCAAAAGCCAAATTGTCTACCATTTTGGAGTACCGTGAAGAATAATTTCCGATAATGGGATAACTTTCAGAAGTACAAAGATTAACAATTTTGTCAAAAGGCATGGAATAGATTAGAGATACTCTGCAATTTACTATCCCAGAGCAAATGGTCTGGCTGAGGCTTTCAACAAAACACTGGTATAAATTTGGAAGAAAACACTGGATGAAAACAAAAGGGATTGACACAACAAACTATTAGAAGCCTTGTGGGTATACCGGACGACTTTCAGGACTCCCACTCCGTGTACACCTTATATGCTTATGTATGGGTCCGAGGCCGTGCAACCGCTAGAAATCCAGAAACCATCTCTCAGAGTCGTCGTTGCCAACCAACTCACAACAAAAGAAAGCGCAAAACTCAGACTTGAAGAATTGGAGAGTCTCGAGGGAAAACGACTAGAAGCACAAAAATATTTGGAGCTTTACCAGGAAAAGATGGTACAAGCCCATGACAAATTGGTCCGCCCAAGGACATTCAAAGTTGGTGACCTTGTACTTGTGCTCAAAAGGCCTATTCTTGTACGCCGCAAAATAGGTGAAAAATTTGAGCCAACGTAGGAGGGACCATTTGTCATTGAAAAGGTCTATATAGAAGGAGCCCACCGGTTAGTGGACTTCCAGGGCGAAAGACCCATATTACCAATAAACGAACGATATCTAAAAACTTATTATGCAACCTGATGCCGCTTGCCTTCAATTTCTTTGAAACTTTAAAACTTTGATTGTTTTAGGGCTATCTATGTGGCCAAATGCCTATGAACGGGTCCAAATTTTGTCATTAACCTCAATATAATGAAAATTTTAAGAAAGAAATTTTAAACTTCAAATTTTCTTCTTTCCACTTTTGAGTATAATGTTCCACTAAATTAAACAAAACTCATACATAAAATTTAAAAAATCATTTAACCAAAATAAACTGAAATTTACTTTAATAAATACTTTGTTTTGTTCTTGTTCATGACAAGTTTCGGCCCACTGACATTTTTCCTGTCGTCTGCAGAAAATGTCAAGACAGAGGCTGATCTTTGCTTTCCAGGATGGCTAGAGCCTTGCACTAAATGAGGAGATGGCACCGCAGGGCGGTGCCATTGACTTCAACATGGATTTTAACCAGGTTGACATGGACTACAAAGGTCATCTCATGGATGTAGTCAGCTGCAAAGAGAAAGAGGGATTACCTTCACTACTGAGAGTGACCGTTAAAGNTAAGATCCCCTCAGTGCATTCCAACCATTTTTCCTCACCCATCCCCATTGTCGGAGCTCAATTTTGAGCTTGAAACCTTGTCGGAAACCAGGACAAAACCCAAAACACCTCCACAGTCCACCAAACTCAAATTAACTTCACCCACACCTTCACAATAGTGAAAGAAGCTAAAACCCCATCAAATCCCCCTTCCACAGAGCCTCTACCATTGCTCTAGACCAACACCCAAATCCAAAGAGCCCCATCAAATCCCTCTTTCACAGAGCCTCTACCATAGCTCTAGACCAACACCCAAATCCGGCCGTAGTCGAATTCATACCTAGGCCTTACACCAAGACCAGGGACTTAATCCCTAGCCTCCTTGGACCCCAACGAACGTGCCGAGTACCTTTGATCGAAGCCTCCCTCCTCAGAGCAAAGGTATAAAACTCCTCCTCCTTTCGAGCTTATTTTGATTCCCCATTTACTTAAGCTTGATTTCATGGCATCTTAACCGCATGGATATGTTTGTCTCACTTAGACGAGTCCATTGGATCAAACCTGAAGTGATTTGGTTGAGTCTTGGCCGAGATCTTAAGGTTTTAGTGTGGACGGGAACAGGATCATTCCATCAGGGATGATGACGGGGAGCCATTCGAACAAGCGTGTATCAAATGGACAGGGAAGATCAAGCCGGACAGCGCTTCAGGACATAAACAGCGGGCCGAGTCAGCAGCTACGTGGACGGCGACGTCCAACCAGAGCGCGCCACGCTTGCCTTCAGAGCTGCCTAGGATCTAGTCAACACGCGCTGTTTAAATAGATAAATAAGGCTTTTTCCTATTTATTTAAATACCCTTAATTTAGAAAATACATAACTTTGTGTAGAAAAATCACAAAAATAAAATAAAAATTCCCTCTTATTCAGTGAACAGAGGAAAATAACATGGAATAATTTTCAAGTCCATTTGGTGCATATTTTATTTTTAATTAATTAATTACTATTTTGAATCATTTGATTCACCATGCATATTGAGTTTGACATATTGTAGCCTCTGTAAGGGGAAATATTCTTTGATTTTTCCAAAGTCAGAGGAGGTTCTTATATAGGAATCCATATTTTTCAAGTTATTTCACATTATTTCCTTGAATTAATCATGAAAATTAGCATATTGATTATAAAATCCTAAGAAAATTTTGGAAGGTCTACCATAGCCAAAGAAACCTTTGGAAATAATTTCATGGGTCTAGTCATTTAAAACATCCTTAAATTTTTCAAATACTGAATCACTAAGATAATTAATTTTGAAAAATATAAATATTTAAATGACTTGATTTTTTATCTTCATTATGATTTATGATCTAGAGAACTCATCATAAAAGTTTCAAAATATTTTGAGTTCATTTAATAACATAAATTTATTTTTAAAGAAAAATACCACTCTTAACACTTAAATGATTTTTAAAAATCAAAACATAACTCAAAAAATTATGAAACTTAGTTTTTTGGGTTCTCTATGATCAGGGATATTTTATAAAAATAAAATAATATTTTAAAATAAAAACAAAATTTTTGGCCTATTTTAAGTATTTAAATAATTAAAAATTCATAAAAATCTTAAAAATAATAAAACTCATGAAAATGTTCTAAATTGTTTCATAATCACTTAGGAACAATCCGAATATTTTTTCTGATTTTCTAAATAAAGATATTTATTTTCAAAGCTTAAAAATAATTTTTTTAAAAAGGCTAAAAATGAGTTTTCACTAAAATAATTCCAATAAATCAAGAAAAAATGAGAAAACTATAAAATTTTCTCCTCTAAGTTCTCTGACCTTAGGGAGATTTTTCAAAAATATAAAACTTAATTTTCACCACCTAAAATATTTTATTTTTATTAAATATCCCAAAATTTAAAATAATTCTAATAAATCGCAAAAAATTTAAAAAATCATGAAGTTTGTTCCAAAGGCTTCTTTGGTTTAGTTATACCTCTAGTAAAAATTTTAAGGGATTATAATTTACCTTGGTCAGGTTAGGAATTTTCTTTGAAAAATCCTATTCTTCNTAGCTTAATAATAATGATGCAATGTAAACCAAACTATAATGTAATTTTAATGAAAATAATTTATCTTTAAAAACCTATTTTAAAATCCCAATTCTCATTTACATATAACGCAAGTATACGTATCGTTCAAGTAATATAGGGCTATAATGGAGTTCTAGATATCAATCTCACAAGGAAGGTGAAATTATATATGAGCTAGCTAATTATATTCTATTATAAAATAAAAATAAAAATAAAAAAAAATTTAAAGTACGAAGTTTGAAATTAAACTACTTATGTGAAATGCTTCTAAACTATAGAAAGTAAATTAAACTAGATGCTAAATTTTTAAAAGTAAATTGCTGAAATAAAATAAAGGTTTTTGTGGACAAAAATTTTATGTATGAGAAAACAACCTTCCATTTTACAATTAAAACATGGCTTGCGAAGAAATTGAAATCATTTGAAAAGTATATTTAGAAATTGTTTTGTGCTAAATAGGAGCAATCATACTCCTTACCCTATTACGAGCGCTATAAAGAACAATGACTAATCCAAAGTTTGGTCCCTAATTCCATGATTAGGCTGGGAGGATACCGAATGTCACTCTAGAGCTCCCACTACTCCCTCCTCTAAGGGCTAACATCCTCACATTAGTTTCCAATCAATTAAACCAGATTGGGGATTCTAATCTGTCACCTTAAAATCTTCCAATTCTATATCCAATAAAGTATATTTCCTTATTTATGTGCACCCAATCCCATGGAAGAAATACTCTCCCCTAAAATCAAATGTTATTCTCCCTTTGTTGTAGAAATCATATCCCCTTTTCAGAACATATAATTCTCAACACATTTTAATAATTAAATTGGCCAAATCAAAAAGTAAATGAAGACCGGAGTTCAAATCATCACAAATTATTGACATTTAATATTGTATAAAATAAAATCAATTCTTCACAAAATCATTTCTTCAATGTAGGGAGAAGGATAAACAAGACCACTCAGAATTCATGAGAAGGATACCACAAAAAACAGATTTCATATATAAAAATAAGTAAAAATAAAAAAAATGAAAAGTACAACTTAACTCACAATCCTTACCAAGAAAATCCTTAGAAGTTCTCTCCAAGCCTTTCCCTCTTTACGATCTCTCCCAATTCTCTCTTAAGAATGTAATGAAGGAGAAATCTCTCGCCTTCCCTCTCCTCTTACAGCCCTAAAAGAAAATCTCCTCCATTTTCTCTCTCTAACTCATGCCTATCCTCTCTCTCTAACTTTTTCGTCCCCCCTTCTAAGTCTCTTTTGAAGTTCCCTTTTGCTGGCTGCCTCTCCTCTCTGAAAAGAGTCTCAATTCCTTCTAAAATTCAAAAGTCAAAACTTTGAATCTCAAAAGATGTGCCTCCTTGATCCAAGAGTCAAATCCCTTCAAATTGGAACCTTTCAAAGTGTCTACATGCATTGAATCACTCTATGGGGTGCTTAGAACAAGTGTCCCTTATAAAATTCACGCAAAATTTGTCTAGAACTACCTTAATTTGAAAATCTCGCACTTGGTGCATCACGTGCCAATCCGGCGCATCATGTGCCAGCGCTCCGAATTTAGGCGCATCGTGTGCTAAACCCCAAAATTGGCTATTTTTGCTCTATGTTTTGCTCCTTTTGTCATTTTTGATCCAAATGCCTAAAAATGGTATACTTGCAAACAAAAACCAAAAAAATTACCTTTCTTTAAAGTGCAATATCACTAAAAATAGACATAAAAAGGGTACTTGAAATAGTATATTATTTTTATGGATCACAGTGCTGACTAAGTTTCCAGTTGGTGTGGTTATCATGGATGGTAAACGGCTAGCTCCCTCCATCAGATTCAGTTCTGCTACTGCTTTCTTCCTCTTCGGAGAGGAGTCTTATTTTGCACCAATCCTCAAAAGCAATGGTAACCCTTCCTTTTCTTGTACGCTAACTATGTCCATCAGGGGACCGTCATAATTAACATTGACCCGAGTAAATTCCAGGTCAAAGTCTATGATGCCACCCCGATGTACCCTTTTCTCGTTGAGTGCGAGATTCAAGCCATCCTTGAAGGCAAAAATCAACTTCTGTCCTGACATTTTTTCTGCAGATGACAAGAAAAAGTATCAGTGCGCTGAAATTTAGCGGGAACAAGAACAAAACAAAATACTCATTGAACAAACATTTACTTTGTAAAGGCACAAAAGTTTTTTTAATAATTATTATTTTATTTAATTTTAGTAAAATGTTAAAATTATGAAACTTAGAAGAGAAAAGAATAAAGTGAGCAACTTTAAAATTTTTATTTTATTAAGGTGTATCTTATTATAAAATTTTGGACCCAATCAAAGACGCTTGGCCAAATAAGTAAACTTAGAACAATCCAGATCTCAAAAACTCATTTTAAATACAGTCACATTGCATAATATGTTTTCAAATAGTGTCTATTGATTGGCAGCATAGGTCTTTCGCCTTGGAAATCCACTGGTTGGTAGGCTCTTCCTGAGTAAACTCTTTCTACGACAAATGGTCCCTCTTAAGTTGGTTTAAATTTTTCAAGTACCTTGCAACATGTAAGAATAGGTATTTTAAGAATGAGAATGAGGTCACCAAATTTGAACGTCCTCGGGCGGACCAATTTTTTATGAGCTTGTACCATCCCTTCTTGGTAACGTTTCAAATTCTGTTGCGCTTCTAGTTGCTTTTCCTCGAGACTCTCCTATTATTTAAGTCTAAGCCTTGTACTTTCTTATGTCTTGATTTGGTCAGCGACTGCCACTCTGAGAGACGATGTCTAAACCTCCAGCGGCAGTATGACCTCAAACCCATAAACAAGTGCGTAGAGTGTGCATTGAGTCAGAGTTCTGAATGTTGTCTGATAAGCTCACAAAGCTTCTAGTAGTCTGTTATGCCAATCTATTTTATTTTCAACCACTGTCATCTTCAAGTTCTGTACTAGTGTTTTGTTCAAGGCCTCGGCCAAGACATTTGCTCTGAGATAGTAGATCGTAGAGTATCTCCAGTCTATCCCATGCCGTTTGAAGAAGTTGTTATTTTTGGTGCTTTTGAAGGTTGTCCCATTGTCAGAGATTACTCTACGCAGTACACCAAAATGGTTGGCGATCTGAATTTTAAAGAATTGAAGAACGTGCTATGTTGTAACCTCTCGTAATGTCACTACCTCTGCCAATTTAAAGAAGTAATCAATATCGATAAGAATAAATTTTTGTCCCTTAGAGAATGAAGGGTCTATCAGATCTATTATATTGGTTCCCCAACACTCGAATGGCCACGAGGCAACGGTCGGGTGTAGTACATTCGGAGGTTGGGCACTAGTGACACTTTCTAATTGTATCCATGTAATTAGACATCATTGCTTGCCAATAATATCCGAGTCTTTTGATCTTCATTTTCATCTTCAGTCCTTACTGATGAGCACCGCACAATCCAACTTGTAATTCCTCTCTGATTAGACATCACAGCCACATCTGATCGAATGATCTTCTGTAAAGGACATAGCCCTTCTTGTTATGTGATATGCCTCAGACTTGTCTTTCGGCAGCTTTCCAGTCTGCAAATATTCTATTAATGGCTTACGCCAATCTTCATTGATATCAGCAACTATAATCATCGTTCTTTCTTCTTTTTCGAGCTTGTTTAGATTATTGAGGTCGATCTGAGACAAAACTCGTCGTCCTTGTACTGTAATGTCAATGGAATCCTTTGGGAGACATGCTAGTTCCTTTGAAATTTTTGCTAGAGCGTCGACATGGGCATTATCTCCCCGAGGAATCTGGTAGAGTGTCACACTAGGAATTTGTTCAAGCAGCTTCATTGCATACTGATGTTATTCTGCTAGTTTTGTCTTTAACATCTTGTAATGTCCGGTGACTTGTTGGATGACCAGTTGAGAGTCACCATAAATAGTTGTATCTGTTATATCCATTGAGATCGCCAAATCCAACTCGGTGATTAACGCTTCATATTCTGCTTTATTGTTGGTGCACGGCTCTGTCAGGTGATAAGAGAATCTTAGCATTCTCTTATCTGGCGTGATGAAAATTAGACCGATCCTTGCTTTGATAGTATAGCTTTCCCTGATCCTTTGTCCTTTTTGACTGATGAAGCTCCATCAAAGTATATCTCCCATCGTTTTGCACTAGAGAATTCCATTTATAATACATGTTCATCTGGTAATTCATCATTAAGAGGGGACCCAACTTGAAGCGGGTGTGCGGCGAGAAAATCTGCTAAAATTTGTCCCTTGATAGCAGGGAGGGGAAAAAAATTTATATCAAATTGTAATAAAATCATTGACCATCTTGCTAAACATCTGGACAGTGTTGATCGGGTCATCAAATATTGCAATTGATTAACTTTTGAAATAAGGGAAATCTTACAAGAAAACATGTAATGTCTAAGCTTTTGGGCAGTGAAAATTAAAGCTAGATAATGCTTCTCAATGGGCGGATAGTTAACCTCCGTCGGTATTAGACAACAACTCAGGTAATAAAGTGTATTTTCCTTACCCTCCTCATTTACTTGAGCTAGCAGGGCTCCGAGAGTCGTCTAAGGCCACAGAATAAAGTATCAACAGTTTTATCGGGATAGGGGTTTACAAAATTGGAGGTGTCATTAAATATCACTTTACGCCCTCAAAGTTCTGCTGGCATTTCCCTTCCCAAACAAATTTAACATCCTTTTTAATTAATTTTGAGAAGCGCTGACACCTACCTAAGAGATTAGAAATAAAGCGTCTCACATATGTCAATTTTCCTTAGAGGAACGTAGTTTTTTCAGGGTTTTGGGAGGAGGCATTTCCTAGATAACTTTAATCTTATCCGGGTCGATCTCAAGTCCTCGATGAAAAACAATGAATCCTAGAAATTTGCCAGAGGGGATGTTGAAGGTGCACTTTAAGGAATTCTTCTTGAGATTATATAGTTGTAATCGTTCAAACACGGTCCTCAAATCAAACAAATGGTCTATTTTCTGTTTACTCTTGATGACCAAGTCATCTACGCTAGCCCTCCAATTAGTTGTGAATGAGGTCATCGAAGATTTTTGTCATTGCTCGTTGATATTTTGCTCCAGCGTTCTTCAACTTAAATGGAATTATTGTGTAGTAGAAGATCCCAGTCGGTGTTTTAACTGTTGTAAGTGCTGCATTCTATGGAGCCAATTTGATTTGATTGTATCCAGATGATTCATTCATGAAAGAAAAAATTTCATGTGTCGAAGCGATGGCCACCATCATTTCTGGTATCGGTAACGGGAATTCATCTTTTAAACACGCTTTATCTAAATCCCTAAAGTTGACACATATACGGATTTGTCCATTTTTCTTCTTAACTAACAAAATATTGGCTAAACATGTGGGGTATTGCTCTTCTATTACAAAGTTAGCGTCTATTAATTTCTTCACCTTGACAATGACTTGTTGCTCTATCTCGAGGCGCATCCTTCTGGGAGCTTGCTTTACTGGGGTTATATCTTTGTCCACCCTGAGTTTATGAACTGCAACTTCTGCTGAAAGTCTTGACATTTCATCATAACTCCAGACAAAGCAATCTTTGAATTCTGATAGTAACTTGATCAAATCCATGGAGTCTTCTTTGCTGAGTAAGGCACTAATGAAGGTTCGTCGGGGCTGGTCATCAGTCCCAAGATTGATTTCTTTTAATTCATCAACTATTGATTTAATTTGTTCCTCAAATTCTAGTGGAGTGTCCTCTATCAAATGATCGATAGAGTCATCCTCCACATCGAGAAAATCCTCTTTTAATTCACTAGTAGCAACTATACAAAATTCTAAATCATTGATTGGGCCCATTGTACCAAACCTGAGACCTTCTTTCAAATTGGAAGTTCGACTTTAACATTCCATAATTTTTCAAAGAGTTGTAATTTACCTTTTGACATTTATTTTGGTAAATATTCTTGTTTACTCAACTTTTGTCCACAAGGAGAAATGTAATCAAAAGGTAATTCCATTAATTCATTAGGATTCTCATCCAAATTTACATGATTTTCAAGATTAGCAGAAGTAGAAGCAAGGTAAAATTTGATTGGCTTTGAACTAGTGTTACGGACTTCTTTGAACTCTAAACTCTCAACCTTTTGAGGGACAATCAGAGTAAGGTTCATGGTGTTCACATAGTGATTTATCTGATCATATATTGTCTCATATTCACTTTTCTCCACATCTTCCAAGGATATCTCGTACCGTTGTTTCCTCTGTTTCGTCATCATCATGTCCTCTTCAAAACTCTCTTCATCATCAATATTGATGGTCAGCCTAGTCCGTTCAACAATCATATTGGCTCTTCATTGTCCACTTCTTTGGCCTCGATCTCGGGTATATAAACTAAAAGAACCTCTACCACCACATTGTGATAAGATGATAGTAAATTGTCGAAGTGGAGTTTAAATCTTGCCCTTGTTCTGAATCCTCACTTTTATTTGTCATCACTTCACGAGAGAAGATGGTTTTCTCTGGATGACCATAGTAAGCTGCATCTTCATGAATGCCAACTTCATGAACTAAGAATGGCTGCAAATCACCCTTAATGCAGATTTTTTGTCCGTCCTTGTAATATTTGATGCACTGATGTAGGGAAGACAGAACAATGTTGTGCTCATGAATCCACAGTCGACAAAGTAAAGCATTAATAGAGGTCTCGGTGTCGATGATATGGAACTTGGTGGCTGTTACTAATTCTCCAACTTTCATAAGCAATGTATCGATACAAGGGCTCTCTCTCCCTTTTAGTTGAATCCTCTTAACATCATTTGGTCGGTCGTAAGCTTCTGAGCCTCAATTTCCAGATAGGCTAGTGTTTGTGGACTCATCAAAGTAAGTGAAGCTCCAGGATCTACTAAAACTCGGGACAATATGAATTTGTCGATATTTACGGAGATATAGAGTGGTCGGTTATGGTCAGCAGTACCAAGCAACAAGTCTTCATGTGTAAAGGTTACCCCAAGTTGTTCCTTTAATGAGCAAAATTCATCCGAGGATGTGCTGACCAATTGGGCTAAGCAAATCTCTGGGTCAAGAAAAGTTGTAACCAGAGATTCTCTCGTCTCCTTTAACAGGATTAGAGCGTCATATATGCTTAGTTTGGCCGTTAACTTCATAAGATGAGCTAGCACATTAAAATGCACTTTATATAACCCTGCAACCTTTACTTAGTTATGTGTTTCTTCCACTAGTAGAAGCAGAGCTAACTCTTACCGAGTTACAATCTTCTTCCCTTTATCTACCAGAGCTGTTCTTGGGGTTACCTTTCCACTGCTTAAGTTTACTTCTGTGATTTCTTCTTCTTCTTGCAATGTTGTAGGTAAATTTTCTATCGCTTCTTCTTCATCGAAGAGATCCAAATTAATTGCGAGAGGTGTGCCATGATGCTTGAGGATTGGTTCCTCATTCTCAATGCTATCGTAACTGGTATCATTGATATCTTCTTCATTCTTGTTAATGAGTTCATCGGACTTAAGTACTATTCGAGGATAGGTTTGGAAATTGACAGAAAAGTTAGGTTGACCAAAATCAGTTACGTCATCACCAAAAATATTTAAAATGTAGCCAAAATCATAATCATTATACTCATAAGACCCCGGAGGGGCAAAAAGATAATCATATATAGACAGGGGTTAGAGGATCTTCTTCCCTGAATCCTAGACAACCAATATAACAGTGGCAACCCCTATCCTTACCTTCGTTCTATCAGTCTTTGTGATGGAATTCTTCTTCTTCTCCTTTCATGGTGAAGGATCCTCAGGTAAAATTTCTACCTCTGGCTAAACAGGCTGTAAACTCTGAACGACTGCCTGAGCTAAAGCGGTTTGAATCTGATCCAGCATCTTCTTAGATGAACAGCTCCAAACTATGCTCCATCCATCTTTCTCTGAATAGGGATCTATCAGAGTGATTGGCTCGGCCAAAATCATATTTAAAAAACCTTTTTCAGGTGCTTTTGAATATTCTTTTGGGATTGTTATATTCCCTTCTTTAAGATTTCTATCGAGCCAATCCTTGAAGACGAAACATTCCTCTATAGTATGTTCAAGCATCCTATGGTATGAGCAATAATTGAGCTGATCTTTCTTGTCAACTTCCTCTAGTTTCATTGGATCTAGTAATCTGAACTTGGACTTCTTCATTAAACTCCAAAACATTTTGGGTACAACATCATCTTTGAAAGAGTATACCACACTCTTTCATTCCGAAATGGTCATACCCTTCTTATTCTCTGTTTGGTATGGTACTCCTTGATGCAATTGATGGCTAGACTGGTCATGTTATTGGTCTGTTGAGCATGCTGAAACAATGATTAGGAACCTTGAAGAGAATGCTCTGCCTGTATCTTCATTGGTTGCTTTCCCTTATCGACCGTTGCTACTATCTTGGACTTCTTCTCGAATATTTGGGTTGCTTTGGTCTTTTACGATTTCTTTTGGGAATCCATATGTTTAACTTCCTCTTGTAGATTACTATCTTTGCTGAGTAGCTTTCTGAAGGATTTAATGGTGAGTTCCTTGAGCATGAAAGTTGTTGGCTCATGAATGCTTTTGAGTAAGATCTCAATTGCATGATGTTACTGTAACACATTTCATGCTAAGGTTTTTCCACCTCAAGATGTAATCTACTAAGGTCTCGTTAGGCTTTTGCTTCTCTATTATGAGGTCTCCAATTGACATATGATGATGCCCTCCAGCAAATCTTATCATGAATAACTTTTCTAATTTGGCAAATGTCTTGACTAATCTGTTGGCAAATTCGGCGTAACAATCAAATGTGATTCCCAACAAGCTGCTGACAAATTGGTGGAAAAGTAAGGCTTTGTCTCCTCCTGTGTTACCACAAATGGATAAGAAATAAGGTATGTCATGTCTTGGATTTCCAGTCCCGTCAAATATTTAAAGTTCGGTGACACAAAATCCTTAGGGTAGGGTATGACATCAAACTCCTCTGAATAGGGTCTACCCTTCATAATCAACGCACCACACTTTAATTGGGCTAAGGCCTCTTGAAATTATTTGAACATTTGTTTGAATTCCTTTTTTGGTATAACACTTAATGGAGAATCCTTTATCTGTTGATCATATATGTTTACAGTGGCAACTTCTCTCCTTTCATCGGTGATATCTATAATCTCTGATTGATTAACTTCTGGAGAAGCTAACTGTTGAGGTTGAGACTGTCCATGAACTATAGTCATAGCGGTCATGGCCTGCCATGGCCATATATTTCATTCTTTTTCTCCATTTGGCTGGTTTGCTCATCCCTCAAGAAGACAACCCTATGTAGATCATCTACAACATTCTCTTTGACGAGAGGTTGAGCATTGCGCATGAATGCATCGGCTCTACTTTCAATGACATAAATTTCCATGAATTCTTCCTCGAGGTAATTAATAAAGTCAAAATCTTCATCATCCTCATCATCAAAAGAAACTCCATGTTCTCGGGACAACTCAAAAATCTCAATCCTGAGCTTCTCAAACTTTTCTTCAATCACTGATTCTTGTATCATCTTAAGATTTGGAGGACTCTGCTGAACATCCACTGCTTGCTCATCCTTCTCGCTGTTAATAGTACAAAAATGTTAGATATTTTGGACCCCTAGCTTCATACATGATCTTTGGGTACCCTAAACCGTATTGGTACGACAACCTTGGGTACCCATACCTTTTTCTTTAGCAAAGGTGCCTTGAGACGGAGTGTCTCAACATTAGTACATTGAAAAGAGGTATGCTCCCCATGGTGCGGACCAGGTAGAGTACGAGGTAATTTTTTTATCTTTTCCTTCGAAACTTCATGACGGGTGATTGGAAGAATTCTCGGACCCAAACGTGACTTAACTGGTCGACGGCCTGCGGGTCTCGGAGCAGCAACAGTAGTAGAATTGATGGTGGTAATGTTATTATCAATCCTACTTCCTAAACAAAATCTAACTAAAATGCAAGCAGGTAAAGTTTTAGTTGGTGTCTGAGACCGTCTGACAGATCTAACGTCCCTTAGAATCTATTTCTTCTTGCAAGGGGATACTACACATCCCACTCATTTAAGTACCGACTGAACAACCTTCTTTAGCGGCCAATCTCTGGAACACTATAGTAACTCAGGTGATAGGAATGTGCTTCTTCCTCTCCCCACCATTTCCATGAGGTGATGGTAAGGTAGCGGTAATCTCTTGGATACTCTAATACCTATTAGTGTCCATTAAGGGATGGAACCTACTCCTTTGCAGAAATAGATAGGTCTCCATTAATCCCAATTCTTCCTGGTGAGGAATTTCATCAGCAGACATTTTTTTATAAATCTGGGCTTTAGTAGCCTTCTAAATCTTTTGGCTGCGGTTCCTTCTTTGAGTTCAGGTTGACGATACAGTCCTCGAAATTGATCTACTTTCAAATACTGACGACAGAACAACCAATCCTTCAATCTGGCCTTCAATGATCATAATCTCTTTTCCCTTACAAGAAATATGAACAAGAGTCCTAGCAGGTGTCGTTGTGGCAGAAGTCTTTACGTTCTTGCAAGAAGGGAAATCCCGTAGACAGTTCAGGTTGAACTCAACAGGCAGTTCCTGAGCTTCCGGGGCAACAACTTTCATTATGACGAAGGGAGCATTCCCAAGGATGACCTCTAGATCTTCAAACCCTGCTCCAAAATTGATTGTTGGGGCAACATTGCGGGTGTCATGGTTCTTGAGTAAGTTGCACAAGAAAGTGAGTGTTGGGAATGCCATTGTAGCAGCTTCAAAAAGAAAGCCTTGAGGTTACTTATTTAGCCAATACTTCACAATTCTAGTGTGTGCACTAAATTCAACAGAGGTCAATCTAAAGACTAAGTAAGTCTTTATTTATTTTGTAAAGATTTTAAACATTAGTAAAAATAGTTTGCAAGTAGAGAGATTTAATTAATATAAAAAAATTTAATTGGCAAAATAACAAACTAAACTCGAAAGGAAAAAGTGAAGTTCAGGACGCATTGCGGGACCTACTTTATGACGCACAATGGCCGGGAGAACTAGTCCACCAACACACCTTCTAGGGGTCCGACCCCACACAAAGATTAAAATCTCTAATGAACTCTTGAACCTCTCTATTCAAAGGTGATTGAACAGATGGTCCTGAAGTCCGAAGGAGTTGACATTACTTACCAAAGAAAGAAATGGGTGAAGCATACAAATAGAAGAAGGGTAATTTGTTCCATAAGGGATATGAACACATTAAAAAAGTATGAAGACAATATTCTCTGATTTAAATGGTGAGAGAAATAATTCCCAGTGGAGTCGCCAGAAGTTATCAGCACAATTTTAGGGGGATCATTCTGTTGAAGCTGTCGGTCGCCGGAATGGAAATCCCTTTGCCCACTTCGGAGGGACATTTAATTTACATATTTATATAAGTTTAGAAAAATATGAAATCAAATTGATTCCATATATTTTATAGTTTAAATGAAAGAGAACTATACCTCAAGCTACGTATTTATCCCGAAAGATAAACACATGTCTTTAGGGTGAGGCTCGATCAAATAAACTAAGAAATATATGACATCCATTTGGTATGCAAAAACCATTTTATTATAAGCCGACAAGTTCCTCTATTTAGTATAAAAAATTAAATAGGGTTTATATTAAGTTGGATTAAAAAAAAATTGCTATAAAGGCAAGCCCTTATAGTTAATTACATCATAGATAACCGAAGTCACCTGAGAAAACTCTCCATAAAAATCAGGGGGTATTGTCTTCAAGAATGTCAAAGGATTAGGACTTTTCAACAAGATAGAACAAAGAGGTGTGAAAGGGGAATGACTCAAACATGGAACATTTTATGGAATCCAAACGAAAAAAGGCTAGGGGATGTCATAAATCTAAAGGAGAATCTCGGTGACTTCCCAAGCTACCCTATCGTTTGGCTTCACTTTAGAGCAGAAATATTTCAACATTCCATTCTACCAATTTTGTTAATTTAGGGCTCACATTTGTGTGAAATGATCACACAAATAGCTTGGAAGATGTGAGGGTTTAGGTCATAACGAACGACAACCTCAAAATCCTGAAACAAGTTAGGGCTTATATTGTGTTGTAGAGCTATTCAAAAGCCTAAAGATAAGTTGAGGATTTATGTTGCATAAGCAAAAAAGCATAAATTCCTATATATTGTTGTTTAATTTTAAGGACTGGTTTAGTTGGTATAGACATGTTTTGCTGTTAAAGATGATCGTGCTGCCCACAATGCTAGCTCCAAGCTCCTCGTCGTGGTGAGTTTAAGTTTTCTAGTGTGTTAAGTCATAATATCAAATCAAATGTTTCCTAAGGTTATGTTCATTTAAATATTATGGGGCATATTAAAGTTGATTAGAGTGACACCAATTAGGATCCTACGGTTCCCTCATTCCAGTACCACTATTTTCTTTCAGATTCACTTAGTCCAAATAAATTTATTAAACTTAACTCAATGAGTTCCACATTTTCATTTAGGCTGTGAGAAATCTCATTAGCAACGTAGGTTACCACCTCCAAGGGATTCTGGATCATCCAATAGAGACGTTTTAATTTAGTTGTAATTTTTGTTTTGTGATGTTTGTGATTAAATTTTGAATTGTTTTATATTTTGAATGTTGTGACAGTGAATTTTATCTTGTTTGATTTTTTTCTAATTTTTTCTTTTAGTTTTTTGGATATCCTAGCAATTTTGGTTTTCATGCAGGGTGACATTATTGTTTAACATGTAAGTTTGAAATAAGAAGTACAAAAAGGAAAATGCAATAATTTAAAAACGTACTTGTCGATTCTTCTCGTTCCTCCATCTGGAAGGTTAATACTAGCAAGACATGTATGTAAATTTGTAGGGAATTTAAATTGCAGGTGTAGAAGAAGGTGTAGTTATCAAACCTGAAAGTACGACTTTATCGAATCTCATAGGATCTTAATGGATGATTTTAGAACAAAATATGGTAAGTTCAATTTGCCCTTCAAAATATCCAAGAGATTCCAAAGTATTTGGGGGATGACCCAGAACTACTTGGAGGATCTCTTAAATTATTTTGAGTTCATTTAGAACTTATCAAATTGTTTTATTAATCATCCAAGGTTAGAGCGTGATTACCCCATTGCCAAGTGGAGCTTAACATTTCAATTATCCCAAGGATAGAATACTTATTCAATTTGATACTTTACTTTAAAGATTATATTGGTTGAATGACCCTGAGGCAAGCTTAAGTCATTAAAGATTTGGTGCTCATCACAAATGGGCTTGGATTGTTTACGAGGTGTTAGTCCCCAATCATATTATCTTCAAGATCCAATCCATTGAATTTAGACATCGAGCCTATGTCACTACCAAGCCCTTAACAATCATAATAGGGGAAATTGGTAGTGTTTAGGATTTTGGTTTAAATGACACATATTTTTATCGAAAGGTCACATCATCATCATTTTTAGGCTTAAGATAAGTAAATTATTATCTTCCTAGCTTATGCCCATCACCTAAGAATCATTTAATTTTTATTTAACTTCCAAAAAGTAATTCAAGAATTTAACATTCTATTCTTATTATGCAAAGGTGACAAGTTGGTTTCTACATTTAACCCATTACATTTCAATCATCCAATATATTTATTAAGGATCAAACTTACCCGTCCCTAATGGTCAATCCTGCATTTTGATTAAGGCACTAAAATCAAAAAGTACCAATTTACCGTTGGGGCTTTCCATTTTATAATTCTTCAAGCAAAATTCAAACGACTTTGAAAAATACTTGAGTATCCTATCCATGGATTAATTAAAATATCATGGAGGAAAGTGTGATTTTTTTTTTAAATTTGTTTTAATTTAAAATAATTATTCTTATCTTAAAAGAAATAGGTTTTTTCAATGTTAATTTATTTAATTAACCCAAAATGGAGTTTTAATTTATGGAAAAATTATTAGAGGTTTTTCTAGTTGAGAAGAATACTCTAACAAAATTTTATGATTTTCTAAATAATATTGTAATTATTATAATTATTTAAAAGTCATTTTACGATTATTTAAATTCAAAAATATGTTTTAATCTTAAATAATCACTTTTAAAATTTTATTGAACCCTCATGAGTCGAAGAAAATTAGACNTAATTAACCCAAAATGGAGTTTTAATTTATGGAAAAATTATTAGAGGTTTTTCTAGTTGAGAAGAATACTCTGACAAAATTTTATGATTTTCTAAATAATATTGTAATTATTATAATTATTTAAAAGTCATTTTAATGATTAATTAAATTCAAAAATATGTTTTAATCTTTAATGATCACTTTTAAACTTTTATTGAACCCTCATGAGTCGAAGAAAATTAGATGAACAAATTTTATATTTTTATGATTTATATTGAATTTATTGTAATTATTTTAATGGGAAAATAAGGAAAATATATTTTAGCCCTTTAGAAATTTATTTTTAATTTAGAAAAATCAGGAAAAATATTTAAAGGGGTCCCAAGTGATCAAGGAACAATTGCAAACATTTTGGACTATTTTTCTATATTTTTAAAAATCTTGAGTATTTAAATTATTTTTAATTCAAAATATACTTTAAAAATAAAATATTTTCACAAATATAGCTTTTATTTTTATTAAATGCCCCTGATCACAAGAAATACATAGAACTATTTTTTATAATTTTTCTAAGCTTATTTAAATTAATATAATTTATTTTGTGTAAAGATACTATTTTTACTTAAAAAATCCACTTTAATGGTCATATCAACTTAAATAAATTTGAAACTTTTACAGTGAGTTGAAATGATTTTTATGAAAAATGTGAAATTATTTTTGTTAATTTTGATTTAAATTTAATTTAAATAAATTAATACAAGGTAAAATGATTAATTAATTACAAATAGATACAAAATTGTTCAAATTATCACATTATTTTTCCTAAGCTCCTCTGACCAAAGGTACCCTAACAAAATTAATCCCATAATTTTTTGAGAGATATCTTAGTTTATATAGTTGAATAAAGCTAAAATAGTCACTTAGGCTTGAAAATTAGGGTTGGAAGCATAGAGATGTCCTCTGACCTTGGAAAAATCAGAGGACATAGTCATTGTCACGTGGAACAAACCCTCAAAATTTCAAGCCATGGTGAGCAAAATCTGATCATAACGAATTAAATACTCCATAAAGTGTTTTATTCATTAAAAATTAGGGAATATAAAAATATTTTTTATTTTTAGTCCACATTATTCTCCTCTGTTCACTTTTTTATTTTATCTTTTTTATTTTTCTAGAGAAAGATATGAATTTTTGAAGATCAGGCATTAAAAATAATTCAGAAAATCCATATTTTCTAACTTAAACACACGGTGCCACCTCATCCTACGACGGCTCCTAACTCACANAAATTAGGGAATATAAAAATATTTTTTATTTTTAGTCCACATTATTCTCCTCTGTTCACTTTTTTATTTTATTTTTTTTTTATTTTTATAGAGAAAGATATGGATTTTTGAAGATCAGGCATTATAAATAATTCCAAAAATTCATATTTTCTAACTTAAACACACGGCGCAACCTCATCCTACGACGGCTCCAAACTCACACGTGGCGCTCCGCCATTTGACGCCGCCATCCTCCTCAACAACCACGTAGCCCGCCTTTTCACACCAAAGGTTGGTCTGACTTGTTCTCCTCTGTTGATGAAATAAATGCGCGATCAAACGACTCCTCGTTATCGTCCCCAAATGACATAACCCGAGAATTGTTCACACTAAAACCATAAGATCATTGCCTAGACTCAACCAAAATGCATGGGGTTTGTTTCTAAACCTTCATCTACTCAAGACAAACATATACATGTTGTTTATCAAACATGAAATCAAGCCGTTAAACAAGGAAAATCAAAAAAAGCTCGGATTAGAGTTAGAGCTCAATACCTTTGCTTGAGAAAGGAGGCCTCAATCAAATTGTTGTGGTAGCTTCGATTGGGTCCAACGAACCTCCAGATGAATTCTCAAGCCCTGGTAAATTGTCTAGCTATGTTTTCGACTAAACTCAATTTCAGGTGTAAGTCTAGAGCTAGGTTAGGGGCTTTTTTAGAGGGGACTTTTGTGGGGGATCAACTCCTCTCATTGTGAAAATGGTGTGTGCACAGTTAGTTGAAGTTTGGTTCACTGTGAGGTAGTGAAGAAACGTGACTTCGTTCCAGCCCAATTTTGAGCTCAAAATTGAACTCTTACAGGGGGAAAAAGAGGAGGAAGCTAGTTAGCTTTAGCTGAGGAAGGGTTGGAGAGTTTCTGGTGGTGATATTTTGGAAGAGTTTCCCCAAGGATTTTTTATTAGCTTTCTTTTGGCCATGGAGAAGTTGGTTTAAATAGAGGGGATTAGGGTGGAGCTATGGGCTTCAATTTAGGTTCAATTAAGTGCTTATGTATAGGGCTTCAAAAGGCCAAACAGCAATCAGAGTTTGACACATTGGATAGGTAAAATTTGGTTTGAGTTAAGTCATGGGGACTTCGCCACTAGGCCGGCCGACAGGGCCAGGGATGGCGTCCAGAGAAGTCAAGTGAATTATGATTAACCACTAATGGTTTGTCATGATGGTGGAGATATTTTGGTTTAGACCCAAAAATGAGAAGAGATTTTTCTTAATTTAGGGAGCCATTGGTCCATAGCCCACCTTGGCTGGTCTAGGTGGGTTTAGGCTAGTCACTAGGGTGTGCTTGGTGGCTGTGGTGTCATTAATTTTGTCACTCAGGCATGGCTATGTCAATTTTGGTGAAGGGGTTCAATTTGGGTCCAATTTCTTGAAGTTTTGTTTGGTCTAGGCTAGACATGATATTTGACTCAATTTATTGAGCAATTTGGTGTGGATGATTGTCACAAAGAATTTAGAAAATAATTGGAGTGATTTTAAGTTGATTTGGTGGGTCAATTTGAAGTAATTTTGACATTTGATGAGTTTGGGTATGTTGGGCTAGACTTGGCCTTAGGTTGGGCTAGAGTTGGGTTAAGTCCAAATTGATGTTTGAAACAGATCTAGGGGAATATCATGAAGAGTTCTCAACATCAATTGGGTGCAATTTCTGGGTTCGGCCATTCAATTAGGTGACATTTAGAGACAGCCAAATTGGGGCAAATTGGAGGTTTTGGGCTAAGTTGACTATAAGTGAAATTGAGGCTTAACCAGTGCCAATTGAAGGTTCAATTTGATGTGTGGGAATGTTTTAAAGCAATTACGATGCACAATTAAGGCAATTGGAAAAATTTGAGGGTCAATTGAATTGGATTTTGGTTTTAGGCAAAATTGGGTCTTTTTGATTTGGGTTGAAATTGGATTCAAATGTAGGTCCGTTGGACTTGGATTTGGTTTGAATTGAGTTTGTTCATGATTAATTTAAGTTTAGAATTAAAATTGTGGGATATTGGGATCAAATTGATGGACATTTGAGATGAATTTGGTGAAATTGGGCCTTTAAGGGCAACTTGGGGCTTTTGGTCAATATTGGTCTAATTGATAAAATTGGGCTCAATGGAAGATTTCAAATTGGGTTTGGTTGATTTAAAATGATTTTGGAGATTTTTGAAAAGTTTGGGCCATCAAGGGTATTTTTGTAATTCTGGCAAATGAGGGGTATTTCGGTAATTTTGGAAAATTTGGGTGGTTTTGGGCAATTTAGGAAGTTGAAAATGGTCTGAAATGATTTTTGAACAAATTTGTATTGTTTGGGTGAAATTGAGAATTTTGTTCAAATTTGGGGTTTGGGGGTATTTAGGTAATTTGGGTAGATTTGGGGGCAAAAGGCCAAGTTGGATATTTCGGTGAAATCGAGATGTAAACCACCCTATATGAGTCAAAGACCAATGGAATCCCCATTTGGGTCCTCTATTTATTGGTCTTAGTTAGAATCCAGCCTAGGGCTAGTGGGTATAGGGGACCATTTACATGAGTCTCCCAAAGATCAAAGGATCAAAGTCAACAAGTTTGAGCTTAGGGTTGTGAGTGAATGTGAATGAAAGTGAGTGAACTAGCTCCAGACCAACACCTAGGGTCAACCCTAAGGCCAAGTAGTCCTATGGAGACTCCCCTTGAACTCACCCATATTGGCCCCACCTACTAAGTACTAGATATTATGGACAATATTTTGAACTTCAAGTTGAGCAGAGAAGATTTTAGAATTTCTAATGGTGGGGGTTCCTTTTCTCGTCCTTTAGGAATAATTAAAATGAAATTCCTATGGCTAGACCCTAGGCTACCAAAGAGGAAAAACTAGATCTCAACCAAAAGTGAGGTCAACATGATGTTATCAAACTTAGGTTATTCCCGCTTTCCTATAAAGATAAAGCTAAAGTATGATTGAGTTCAACACCCCTAAGTTTAATTACAACTTAGTTTAGAAAATACTGATCAAATTTTTTTCATCATCTAGAATTTATTAAATTAAGAAATGACATCACTTCCTTTACTCAAATGTAGAATAAATCTTTTCATGAAACTTGGGAGACATTTAATTTTTCATTATGAAAGTGCTCTCACATGTATTATGTTATTGGTTAATCATTCAATTATTCTATAAGTAGTTAGTGAGTTTTTTAAGGATAGTTATAAAAGATAAAGCCAGAGGATTATTAATATCTAAACTTTTGATAAGTCATATTAATTGATTAAAAAAAATAACTAATAACACTTTTTGATGGTCATTTGAAAATAAAAACATTCTATTAATGTAGCTAGAGTACATGAAACAAATGTTTTATCCATTTTAACTTCAAAGTAGCATTTACATGAACTGAGCCGATTTATTTTGGTAAAAAAGCCATTGATAAATGTTAAAACATTGTCGGCTAATAAGAACCCAATGAATTTCTTATGTTTCATAGGGTGTAGCTGTTTTACTTTTCAATTATACAGAAAATGATAGTATTTCTAATGGCTTGGAACGTCCCACAATTTACTGACAGGTAATACCCCATGGGTTTATGCTAAAAGAAAAACTAATGGTAGATTATTGTTTAATCATCTATTATATAACCCACTGTTACAAGTTGCTGATTCATGTAAAAAAAGATAAGTGTTGGCTAGGATTTTGTTACCTATTAAATAAAGATGTGAAAATCAAAATCTTTATGTTAATGCCAGAAGGAAAACATGTCACTTGCTCTTGGGTAAGTTTATAGATTTAGTAACAGATAGTGCCTCTCTTTGGTTGCTTAATAGCACATCTTGTGACCATCAATTATCCATTTTTTCATATAATAAAATGACAATATACTATGGAATGACAATTGGAAAGTCATTGGAAAACGGTAGCATGTAAAAAGAGAAAAAAAAGAAAATCTTCTTCTTTTCTTTGAAATTTGCACACTTGTAATTGGAATGCAAATATAAATCTAATTATATATCACAATTTTTTTTTTTTAAAGAAAGAGCATTATACGGCTCCTTGCGCGTTAATCTCAAAAAAGGGTACAAAAAGTTGGAGAGGGAGGGGATCCCCCTCTAAAATAACAAAATAGAGGGGATCCCCCTCTAAAATAGCGTTATATCACAAATTTTAATTTACTAATTTAAGTAGTTATTACACTAATGTCACTTGAATGAATACTTAAATTTAAAACAAAAATAAATGCTATGCGTTGAACGAATGAATTAAAATATTTACACATAAAAATAATATGTTTTAAATGTATTATAACATAAATAGAAATAAAGTTGTCCAAATCATTCTCTGTGCCATCATCGTCCTTCCCCTCAATACCCTCATATGTTAGCAATTTTGCTCTTAGGTCTACCCAACGCCACAACACATCTTTTTGAAATTTTCATTTTGAGCCTCTATTTTTTACTTCATTTGTGTGAGCTAAGCAGAAAATTGGGTCTCAGTATCTGTAGTAAATGTCACAACTTTCATACAAATCTTGTTTTCTTGGATGGTAGATATAGATGCGTTGAAAGAACTGGAGGAGTGATGAACATCATTGGCGTCTGCTTGAGAACCCAATCCATAAAGCCTTCCTTTCTTCTTGCATCTAGTATCCTCTCTCCATAGTCCATAGATATACTCGGGATCATAAGTCCTCTTGTGTTTTTTGACCGACACACAAGAGTATTCTTTCAAGCTTGTATAGTACTATGGGAATGTTTATTTTTAACTAATGTAAGTCATCAAGTTATAAACAAACTATATATAAATCCCTTTAAAATAAATTGATTTTCATCTATGGATTAAATATTTTACTAGACAAACATCTAAATGTCATTGACATTAAATTTTGAAATAAAATAGGACAGTCATAATTTTTCATTCCATATATCTTTTATGCACCCAGATCAACATAGGTTCTCTAATTGGAAGTATATCCATTGAGAAATTTTAATGACCGGAGCCACCCATAATTTGTACTTCATTGAACCAAATTAAGATAATCTTTTGCTTTAATCATTATAAGTTTATCAGTAGCATTTTCTTAGATCTCTAACTACCATCTCTTATAAATCTCCTTCAAGTTTAGCCTACAATCACATTATTCATAGTCTTACCTTTAACATTCATCATTGTGTTAAAGATAACATAAAAAAATTTCCTTATGTACATGACATCTAGATTGTGTCTAATCATTTTGCTCTTCCAATAAGATAGATAACACCAAGTGTAATATTTCACGATAATTTATAATCTTTGGAATGCCCCTAACGATCTTAAACAAAACATTCTCAACTCTTCTTGGAGGTGGCACTGGTTTCTCAATGTTGTTTCATCTGAATGCATTTTTAATTCAACTTAAGATGTATTCAACATGTAAAACATATAATGACAATCAAAAAATGAATTTCTTCCTACTAAATTAAAGTGTAAATTCCATTGATAAATTCATGCAATGTAGATGAGTTAACTTCTCTGTAGTGCTTTATCGAGTTAGCATTCAATACATAATTAACATCATGTAGTTTCTTCAATAAAATTATTTTCATTTAAAAGTTTTATTTCATAGAGGGAGGTGATACTGATTTCATTCAAAAATTTAAATTCAAGTTACAAGTTCTATGAAATAAAATTTTTGCAATGATCCCATCTCAAATGACTCATTAAAAAGATTTAACATATTTTATTATGATTTTAAGTGACATGTGAAGTAGTACACATAAAAGTAAATAAAGTTTACAAATGTGGAATAAGTGATTAAGAAGATGCTTCTATTTTACTTCTTTCTACCTCTTATTTTTTTATTATGATATTTGAATCTAGAAGACACATAACATTCGCACTAAATCTCTACTGCATAATCCTTACAAAATAGCATTTATCTCTTTATATGTTGACCTCATTTTTGGTTGAGGTCTATCTTTTTCTTTTTTAGTAGCCTAGGGTCTAGCCATAGAACTTTCCTATTGACTATTTATCGGCACTATTTTTTGTTGATGAGTTGCCCGTAAGAAGATGTCGGTTACCGGAATCAAAATCTCGTCGCCCGCTTCAGAAGGACATTTTAATGTTTAGAAAAATATGAAATCAAACTGACCCCATAATTTTCATAGTTTAAATGAAACAACACTGTACCTCAAACCCTGTATCTATCCCAAAGGATAAACACAAGACTTGAGGACGAGGCTCGATCAAATAAACTGAGAAATATATGACGTCTGTTTGGTCTGTGAAACCGTTTTATTTACCGACAATTTCCCCTATTTAATATGAAGAATTAAATAGGATTTATATTAAGCTAGGTTCGGACGACCTTCTTATATGGGTAAGCCCCAATAGTTAATTACATCCTAAATTACCAAAGTTATCTAAGATAACTCTCGATAAAAATCAGAAAATATTATTTTCAAGGATTTCAAAAAATAGGACTTTTCAATGATATCAGACAAAGAGGTGTGAAATGGGAATGATTCAAATTTGGAACATTTATTATAGAGTCAAAAAGAGGAAGATCTAGGGGATGTCATAGATCCAGAGGAAAACCTCGATGACTTCCTAACCGACTTTTTGTAAATTGATAAATACAAGAATTTAATGGCGCTACTAAAAAATTCAAATTCTAGCAACAGCGCCCAAAAACTTGACGGCGACTTTATATATGTGTTTGACTTGATAAAGATGTATAAATTTAATATTCAATAATTTTAAAGTCGAATTTGTCAATGCAAGTATACGTATCGCTGAAGTAATATAGGGCTCTAATGGAGTCCTAGATATCAATCCCACAGGAAGAAGTTAGAACTACGGACTAAGATTTTATAAAAAGTAATACTTTAATTACAATAACGAAGTTTAATTTGCTTATCTGTCACTAATAGGCAATTGAGATAAATATGTAATTTTATCCATAAAATAACTAAATATGCTAAGGAAGGTACGATATATAAGAAAGCATCCTTCTCCTTGTCAAGGAATTATAGTGAAATGGATAAAGAGAATTAGTTCAAATTATATTATGTCAAATAGTACCTATTCTTTACCCTTTGGTCCAGGCATAAAGAACATTGGCTAATCCTATGCCTGATTACTGATTCTGCAGCTAGGCTGGGAGGATACCGGCACTCACTTCGGAGCTCTCACGTTCCCCTCACCTGAGGGCTAACATCTACACATAAGCACCCAAACGATAGGACCAAATTAGGGATTTTAGTCTGTCACACTAAAATCTCCAATTCTACGCCCGATAATATTATTTTCCTATTTATTTGCACCCAAATTACAAGGGCTTTGACCTCCCTAATTCTATGATGTAATCTTTACTTTAGTTGTAAAACTCAACATATTTTAACAAATCAATTGCCCAAATTGAAAGTAAATTGAGATCAAAGTGAAAAGATCATCACAATTTGTTAAACATTTTCATGGCTTTACCAATTCAAATCATCATTTCACAAATCTCGAGACAAAAAGAAAGATAGTGAAATCTAATTAGATCTCATGGGGAAAATGCAACAAAACTCGGAATTCATATATAAATTCAAAGTCATACAAACTACAACTAATAAATAAACTTATCTCTAATTTCTCCCAAAGAAAACTCCTCGAAGTTCCTCTGAATCTCTTCCTTTCCTTACAACACACAGAACTCCTCTTTGAAATAGCAAGGAGGAATAAATCTCTCACTTTCCCTCCACTCTTACAATCTCTTGAAGAATTCCTTACAATTTTCACACTCTAATGGAACCTTTCTAACCTCCAGGAACTCTAGAGCTCTCTCCACCTCCTCTAGACTCTCTTATTTTAGGTNGTAAATAACTTATCTCTAATTTCTCCCCAAGAATACTCCTTGAAGTTCCTCTGAATCTCTTCCTTTCTTTACGGCACACAGAATTCCTTTTCAAAGTAGCAAGAAGGAAGAAATCTCTCACTTTCCCTCCACTCTTACAATCTCTCAAAGAATTCCTCACAATCGTTACACTCTATTGGAAATTCTATACACTAATGGAACCTCTCTAACCTCTAGGGCCTCTAGATTCTTCTATTTTTGGCCAAAATTTTCCCTTTAAGGATATGGATGAATTTTCCCAAGAGTTGCTTAAGCACCCCTCCAAAATCCGGCCTTATCCAATGCACAAGTACACATAACTGTCTATCTCGCCGTCGGGGGCCTCGATGGCACCATCGACGAGCTTCTCGAGAACTTTGTCCTCTAGCCTCGGGAAAAGCTTACTGTCGGCAGGGTCGAGGGCGCCGTCGGCAGCCTAGTTCAAATCTCCACATTTTGGCCCCTTTTCACTCCAAATTCACTCCTTTTTGCATCTTTTTGTTCCAATGACCCTAATTCATCGTTCCTGCAACAAAACATCAAAAATATCTTTCTTTAAACTGTAATATCATTAAAAACAGTATAAAATAGGTATGAAAATCTCAACATATTTTCCTTTAGTCAGGCAGTCATCCCCCGGATACTCTCGTATCCATCAAGATCTGTTAGAGGATGGAATCTACTCCCTCGCAGGAGTGGATAAATTTATGGTAAGACTTCTTCAACTTCATGAGGCTCCTCCTCAACAGGTGTCTTTTCAGGAGCCTGGGCTTTGATAGCCCTCCAAACTCTTCTATTGCGATTCCTCCTTTGAGTTTGGGTCAGTGGTACATTCCTTGAGCTTGACCCAATTTCAAACACAGGTGGCGGGACAGTTAATTCTTTAGTCATATATTTAACGAGCATTACTTTATTCCCCGTAGTAGCAGCGAGGATAGCAGGTCTGACAGGTGTCGCGACGGCAGTTGCTTTAGGCTTCTTGCAGGCAGGGAAGTCTTGAAGGGTTAGTTGTATGGCTAAAAACCTCATAATCTTTAGTGCAAGCACTCTAAAAAGAGGTTGATCTGTAAACCGGGCAGGTCTTAATTTATGGGTATTTTAAAATATTGTTTAAGAAAAAGGTGTAAAATTTAATTAATATAAAAAAAATTTCAAAGTGTGTGCAGCACAACATGATTTGGTTTAATTTTTGGAATAGCAAATCAAATTTGGAAGGGAGATGTGAAAAATTTAAAGTTCGAGTGCGGGACCCAATTAGTGGCAAAAAATGCCCAGGTGGAATTAGTCTACCGACACACCTATTCGGGATCCGTCCCAATAAATGAAAATTTAGGCAGAAAATGCCCAGGTGGAATTAGTCCATCGACACACCTATTGGGGGTCCGACCCCACATAAAAATTTAAGGAGTCCTTAATGGCCTTCTGAACCCCTCTGTTCAAAGATGGTTGAACAGCTAGTCCTGAAGTCCAAGGAGTTGACCATACCTTCCCAAGACAGAAATGGGTAAAGTTTGTCAACGGAAGAAGGGTCCAAGAGGGGCATGGACACATTACCAATGTGTAAAAATAATATTTATTGATTTGTATGGAGAGAAAAGCTTGTCCCTAGCAGAGTCGCTAGATGTTGTCGGCGTTATTTTTGGTTGGAGGGGAGTTGCCCGTAAGAAGCTGTCGATTACCAGAATAAAAATTCCGTTGCCCACTTTGGAAGAACGTTGAAGTTTAGAAAAGTATGAAGTCAAACTAACCCCATATTTTTCATAGTTTAAATGAAGGAGAACTATACCTTAAACCCCATATCTCTCCCGAAGGATAAACACAAGACTTGAGGATGAGGCTAAACTAAGGAAAGTATGTGTCTGTCTCGTCTGCGAAACTTTTGTATTTGCCGACAAGTTTCCCCTATTTAATATAAAGGAATAAATAGGTTTTATATTAACCTAGGTTCGGATATGCTTCCTATAAGGGCAAGCCCCTATAGTTAATTACATCTTAAATGACCAAAGTTATCTAAGAAGACTCTCGATAAAAATCAGAAAATATTATCTTCAAGAAGTTTCAAAGGGTAGGACTCTTCAATGAGATGAGACGTAGAGGTGTGAAAGAGAATTGGTTATAATTTGGAACATTTTATTGTAGAATCCAAACGAGGAAAAACTAGGGGATGTCATGGATCCAGAGGAGAATCTCGGTGACTTCCCAAGCTATCCAAATATTTGGCTTTAGTTTTGATGAGAAATTTTTAGGTGTTTCATGCCGCCCTAACTAATATTTTATTAGTTAGGGCATACATTCATGTGAAATGATCACGCAAATAGCCTGGAAGATGTGAGGATTTAGTTCATGACAAACGACAACCTTGGAATCCTAAGATGAGTTAGAGCTTATATTGTATAACAACGTTATACAAAGGCCTAAAGATAAGGTGAGAATTTACGCTACATTAGCAAGCAACCTCAAAGTCCTATGGCTTTGTTGTTTATGTCTAAGGAAGGAAGATTTGTTTAGCTGGGGAAGACAGGTTTTGATGTTGAAGATGGCCGTGTTGCCCACCAGACTAGCTCCAAGTCCCTGCCGCGATGAGTTTAAGTTTTCTTGTTTGTCAAGTTATAATGTCAAATCAGGTGGCCCTATGGTTGAAGTTCTTTAAATTTTATAGAAGGCATATTACAGTTTGATTAGAGAGAGACCAGCTAGGATCCTATGGTTACCTCGTTCCGGCAACACTTTTTTCTATCGATTCACTTAGTCCAAATGAATTTACTAAACTCAACTTAATGAGTTCCATAATTTCATTTAGACCTTGGGAAGCCTCGTTACACTTAGTCCAAATGAATTTACTAAACTCAACTTAATGAGTTCCATAATTTCATTTAGACCGACTTAGTCCAAATGAACTTACTAAACTCAACTTAATGAGTTCCATAATTTCATTTAAACCGTAGGAAGCCTCCTTAGCAACTATAGGTTACATCCTTCGATGGATTCCCGATCATCCGATAGAGACGTCTTAATTTAGTTGCAATCGTAGTTTTTGTGATGTTTGTGATTAAATTTTGAGTTATTTTATATTTTGAATGTTGTGGCGGTGGATTTTATCTTGGTTGATTTTAATTTTGGTTTTGGGCTTTGGTTTTGGTTAACATGCAAGTTCATGTTGTTTTCATACATGTAGGTAAATGCAAGTATAAAAAAGAAACAACGAAAGCATAAAAAGAAGCATGTAAGGAAAAGGCACAAGAAAGACGGTACTATAAACTGTAAAAGCGTACTAGGCGAGTCTTCTCGTTCCACCACCTGAAACTTAAAAATACATGTGAGGGCATTTATGAAGAGCAAAAAAAGTGAAGTTATGGTGGTTTTCCTAACTCTATGTTGTATTTTGGTGAGTCCTTAAAAGTTTAATAAAGGATGAATTCGTTGAGTCAAAGTATATTAAACCTCTGAGGTATCCAACAAGTTAGGAGGAGGAAGCAGGTCCATGCCTCCCTCTCACCAACTTGTGAAAAACCTCGAGTCCATTTAAACTTATTATGTTGCTTAATAAGTCATCCTCTAAATACCCTTATTACTCAGTGAACAATAGCGTCTTAATTATCCCTAAGAATAGGGTAATTATCACTTGTGATTCAATTTAAGAATTATGTGGGTGAAAACCCTTAAAGAGGCAAGTTAGCGTTGTTGGAACACTTGGCCAAATTTTTACCCTAATTTTTGGGCTTAGTGGTGTTTCAAGGATGTTTGATTATGTTATGTTTATATCTCTAATCCTCATTTAGTCAATTTTGATTTGGCCTAAGTCGCACTAAGCCCTTAAGACCTAGGTGAGTATCTTAATTAGTTTTGAAAAGGATTAAATTTTAAGTGGTCATGATTCATGATTTGAATTTTATTTGAAAATCAAGTTAGTGGTGTTTCAAGGATGTTTGATATAAATATGTTTATTTCTCTAATCCTCATTTAGTCAGATTTGATTTGACCTAAGTCACCACCTTCAAGTATGTTTGATTATGATTTTTAAACCTAATTGGGCTTAATGGTGTTTCAAGGATGTTTGATATAATTATGTTTATTTCCTTAATCCTCATTTAGTCAATTTTGATTTAGCCTAAGTCACCACTAAGCCTATTTCTCTAATCCTCATTTAGTCAATTTTGATTTGGCCTAAGTCACCACTAAGCCCTTAAGGCAATTCTCTAATCCTCATTTAGTCAATTTAGATTTGGCCTAAGTCACCACTAAGCCCTTAAGACCTAAATGAGGTGTCTTAATTTTTGAAAAGGGTTAAACTTTAGGTGGTCTTGATTCATAATTTGGATTTTATTTGAAAATCAAAATAGGGGGTTAAGCTTTAAGTGGTCATGATTCATGATTTGAATTTTATTTGAAAATCAAGATAGGGGTATAAAATTGATTATTTATTGACTTCAAAATTCATACCCCTAAGTCCAGGGTCATTTAATTTTAATAAACTTCCAATTTTTTAATGATTTAAAAATTTATTAACTTATCTTTTTAATGAAAAAAGTGAGATTCGTTTCTACCAATTAACCCCTTGTGTTTCAAGCATCAAATAAATTTATTAAGATTAGAGGTTACTCATTTTCCTTACCCCCTTTGTATTTCAAGCATCAAATAAATTGATTAAGATCAGAGGTTACCCATTTTCCCTCAACCCCTTTGGGTTTCAAACATCAAATAAATTGATTAAGATTAGAGGTTACCCATTTTCCCTCCTTGTGAATTAAGCCTAAATGTTAATTAAGGCTAAATTTCTAAAATTACACATTTGCCCCTAAGGCTCTAAGACTTCATAATTTGTCAAATTCAATTCAAATGAATTTTAAATTTTTTTCCTACCTCATTCATGAGTCAATTAAGACAACAGAGAAGAAAATGTGATTTTTTCGAATTTAATTTATTTCATATAATTATTTTCATGCAAAAATAGGATTTTCTAAAGAAAATTACTAACTTGACCAAGGTAAATCATAATCCCTTGAAATTTTTACTGGAGGTGGATCTAGACCAGAGAAGCCTTTGAACCAAGTTTCATGATTTTTTGATTTCTCTGTGATTTATCAAAATAATTTTAAGTTCTGGGTTATTTAATAAAAGTAAAATATTTTAATTGGTGAAAACTAATATTTTGTATTTTTGAAAAATCTCCCTGATGTTAGAGAACCCAAAAAAGCAAATTTTATATTTTTCTGGAATTATTTATTGGAATTATTTTAGTGAAAAACTCATTTTTGGCCTTCAAAAATTATTTTTAAGCTTTGAAATTCAATATCTTTATTTAAAAATCAGAAAAAATTATTCTAATTGTTCCTAAGTATTTAAGAAGAAATTTAGAACATTTCCATGAATTTTATTATTTTTGTTTTTTTTATGAATTTTTAATTATTTTAAATATTTAAAATAGGTTAAAAATTAAGTTTTCATTCTAAATATTATTTTATTTTTATAAAATATCCCTAATCACAGAGAACTCAAGACACTAAGTTTCGTAATTTTTTGAGTTATATTTTGATTTTTAAAAATTATTTAAGTGTAAAAAGTGATATTTATCTTCAAAAATCAACTTAAGTTATCAAATGAACTCAAAATATTTTGAACTTTTTATAATGAGTTCTTCGGATCAAAAAACACAGTGGAGATTAAAAATCAAGTCATTTAAATGTTTATATTTTCCAAAATTAATTATTTTAGTGATTTAGTTTTTGTAAAATTTAAAAGAATTTTAAATGACTTGGTCCATGGAATTATTTCCAAAAGCTCCTCTAGTCATATTAGACCTTCCATAATTTTCTTATAATTTTCTAATCAATATGCTAATTTCCAAAATTATTTTAAGGAAATAATGTGCAAGATCTTGAAAAATATGGATCTCTATATAGGAACCTCTGCTGACTTTGGAAAAATCAGATGATGTTTCCCTTGATAAGCTACAACATGCCAAAATTTCAAGCCAAGGTGATGTATCAATATGCATGGAGAATTAAATGATCCCAAACAGTGTTTAATTAATTAAATATATTTTATGCATCAAATGGACTTGAAATTTATTCCACAATATTCGCCTCTATTCACTGAGTAAGAGGGTATTTTTATTTTTTTTTGTGATTTTTCTACACAAAGTTATGAATTTTCTAAGTTAGGGGTATTTAAATAAATTGAAAAAGCCTTATTTTTCTATTTAAACTGAGTGTGCCACCTCAACTAATGACGGCTCTGAAGGCATGCGTGGCGCTCTCTGGTGGGACGCCGCCGTCCACATAGGTGCTGACTCGACCCACTGTTTATGCCCGAAGCGTCGTCAAGTTCGATCTCCTCCATCCATTTCATACACGCTTGATCAAATGGCTCCCCATCATCGTCCCTGATAGAATGATCCTGTGAGTCCACACTAAAACCCTAACATTTCAGCTTAGAATCAACCAAATCACCTTGGGTTTGATCTTATGGACTCATCTAAGTGAGACGAACACATCCATACAGTAATCATGCAATTAAATTAAGTCTAATTAAATGGAGAATCGAAATAGGCTCGGGATAAGGTGAGGTTTTATACCTTTGCTCTGAGAAGCAAAGCTTCGATCAGATAGTCTTGGCACGTTCGTTATAATTTAAAGAGGCTAGGGATTGAGTCCCTGGTCTTGGTGTAAGGACTAGGTATGAATTCGATCACAGTCAAATTTGGTTGTTGGTCTAGAGCTATGGTAGAAGCTCTGTGGAAAGGGAATTTTATGGGGCTTTGACTTCTTTCACTCTTTTTAAGGTGTGAGTAGAGTTAATTTGAGTTTGGGTGGACTGTGGAGGTGTATTGGGTTCCGTCTTGATTTTTCGGTAAGGTCTCAAGGTCAAAATTGAGCTCTGACAATGGGAATTGGTGAGGGAAAATGGTTGGAATGCACTGAAGAGATATTAGGGAAGCTCTGTGTGAAGCTTGGATAGGTCTCACTAAGGTAATTTTAGCAGTTAGTTTAACGGCCATGGAGAATGGGGTTATGGTGGTTTTCATGCTCAATTAGGAGGTGTAATGTGGTGCTTAGGTGGAAGGTAGAGGAGCTCCATAGTTTGATTTGGATGAGTTGGCCTCTAGGTTTTATTTGGGTGAAGTTCCATGGGGGTGGCTCTCAGTTTTGAGCTTTTCTGGCCACTAGGCTGGCCGGCCAGCCAAGGGGAGGTGGCTAGGAGCTCAGGCAACTCCGGGGAATATGTCACAGCAATTTAGTGCAATAATACCTAATTTTGGTAAGGATATCTTAAGCACATGCATTTTTGGAAATAATATCCTTTGATTTGGGGGACCTTTGGTCCATGGCTTGATTTAGGTGGTTTCATGGTGTATGAACTGGTCACTAAGTCCAACTAATGGCTTTGATGGAGTTAATTTGGTGACTTTCAGGTGGTTAGGTCACATTTAGTGCATGGGTCCAAATGGATGCAAATGACCAAGTCTTGGGTTTGGTCTAGGCTAGCCATGTTAATTAGCCCAATTAATTATTTCACTTGGTGTATATGATCATAAAGAATAACTTTGGTGAAGAATTGAAATGGTTTTGAGCTCAATAGAAGGGTTAATTTGTGGGAATTATGATTTTTAGTCAATTTGGTCATGTTGTGCTAGGCTTGGGTCTAGCTCCGGTTAGCCTTGAGCTAAGTTCAAATTGATTGTAGTGAATGCTCAATAGGGACCTCATGAAGAGTTTTCAACATGAGTTGGATGCCAATTTGGGGGTTAAGGAAATTAATTGGGTGAAATTTGGGGACTTAGCCAATTTGGGGCTAAATTTGGAATTTTCGATTTATGCCAAAATCAAATGGATTTGAGACTTCACCAAGGCCAATTGATGGTTTTTTTTTTATGTATAGAAATGTTAAAAAGATTTTTCAACATTAATTGAGGCCAATTAACTACACTATGGGTTCAATTTGGTGAGATTAGGTCATATGGTCAAATTTGGGGTTTTGATCTAAATCAAAATTAGGCTCAAATCATGGCCAATTAAGCTTGAATTTGTATTATTGTGGTCATATCAATAGTGAATTTGAGTTTATGATTGGAGTTGGGGTCAATTGAGATCAAATTCATGAACATTTGAGTTGAATTTGGGCAAATTTGTGTTTTTAAAGGCAAATTTGGGGATTTTTAATAAAGATGGTGAAATTGGCAAATTGGTTCATATGGTAGTTGAGCGAAATAAAACTAGGAATATTTGAGATATATTAGGATTTTTTGGGAATTTTTGGAATTTTCGTGATTTTGGATTATGGAGGGGTATTTTGGTAATTAGGGGTGTTTTAGGGGTAAAAGGCCAAGATGGGTATTTTAGCAGAGTTGAGGTACCAACCATCATCAAAAAAGCCATGGACCAATGGAAACCCCATTTTGGACCCTCTACATAGTGGTCATAGCCAAACCATAGCCCTATGACTGGTAGGTTTAGGGGACGATCTACATGAGTATGCCAAAAAGATTAAGGGATCTAGGCTAGAAATTTGAGTTCAAGGCTGTGAGTGGTTGTGAGTGTACATGACTGTAGTGAGTGAATTAGCTCCAGACCAACACCCAGGTCAACCTTAAGGTCCAGCAGTCCTAAGGGTGACTCATCTTGAGTTTCCCTTATAGTGACCCGACCTACTAAGTACTTAGAGGTTGAGACCAACATATGGAACTTCAAGTTGAGTAGATTTTGGAATTTCTAGTGGTGAGGGTGCCTTTTCTAGTTTTCTAAGAAAAGTCAATAGGAAAGTTCTATGGCTAGACCTTAGGCTACTAAAGAGGAAAAAACTAAACCTCAACTCAAAAGTGAGGTCAACACATTCCCATAGTGGTTTATCCGATCATACATTGTTTCATATTCATTCTTCTCTATATCTTCTAGGGATATCTCTTACTAAGGTTTCTTCTGATTTGTCATCATTATTTCATCTTCAAAACTGTCTTCATCACCAATATTGATAGTTGGCCTAGTCCGTTCAACAAATAAATTGATCTTTCCTTGTCCACGTCCCCGGCCTTGACCTCCGGTGCGTGAACTAGAAGAACCTCCACCAACTTATTGTAAGCGAGTGGTAAAAGGTTGTTGAAGCGGAGTTGTTTGGCTTCCTCTTTGTGATCCTTCTGAATATTCATTTTTATTTTTCAAAATCTCACGCGAGAAGACAGCCTTCTTTAGAGGGTCGTAGTATGCAGCATTTTCATGGATACCAACTATATGCACTGAAAATGGTTCTAGATCCCCATTGACGCAATTTTCTTGACCATCTTTGCAGTATTTGATGCACTGGGGTACATATGATGGAACTACGTTGTGCTCATGAATCCATGGTCGACCCAATAGAGCGTTAAAAGAAGTCTCGGCGTCGATGATATGAAATTTAGCGGTTGTTACGAGTTCTCCAACCTTCATAAGTAATGTAATTGATCTGATGTATCTTTCTCCCTTTCGGTTGATTCCTCTTAACAACATTCTATCCACCGTAAGCTCTTGAGCTTCAATATCCAAATAGGCCAATGTCCGTAGGCTCATCAATTTAAGAGATGCTCCAAGATCCACTAAAACTCTAGATAACACAAATCTGTCAATGTTGACGGAGATGTAGAGTGGACGGTTGTGGTCGGCGGTGCCGAGCAGGAAGTCTTCATCTGTGAAGGTTACCCCTGACTATACTCTCAACGAGTAAACTTCATCTAAGGATGTGCTGGCCAACTAAGCTAAGAAAATTTGTGGATCAAGAAATTTGTAACCAGAGAGTCTCTCATCTCCTCTGAGAGGATCATAGCATTGTAGATGCTTAGTCAGGCAGGCAACTTCCTAAGATGAGCTAGCACGTTGTAGTCTACTTTGTAGGATCCTCCAATTATATCTTGATCATGTGCTTCTTCCACTGGTGGAGGTGGGGGTATCTCTTCTCGAGTCATTATCTGTTCTCCTTTATATGTTGTAGCTATTCTTGGTGGTAACACCTTTGCGCTCCTTAAGTTAACTTTTGTGATTTCTTCTTCTTGACATATCATTGTTGAATCTTTCGGTGTCTTTTCCTCTCCGTCGAAAAGATCTAAGTTGATGACAAGAGGTGTACCATGATGTTCGAGAATTGGTTCCTCGTTATTGGTGCTGTTGTAAGCAATATCATTGATGTCTTCTCTGGACTTGACAACGAGTTCATCGGACTCGAGTACGATATAAGGATCATTTTGGGAATCAAGATCATAGTTGGATCGGTCATAATCAGTTATGTTATCACCAGAAACAGTGAAAACGTAGCCGAAATCACAATCATTATATTCGTAAGACCTCGAAGGGACAAAAAGATAATCATACTAAGTCAAGGGTTTGAGGATTTTCCTCCCCAAATTCGAGACAACCAATCTAGTAGAGGAAACCCCTATCCTGCCCTCTATGCTATCAATCTTGGCAGTGAAGCTTTTCTTCTTCTTGTTCTTTGTCCTTGACGTGACTGATCTCCTGGTGAAATCTTCATCTTGGGCTCGGTATATGGCGGACTCTGAATGGAGGCTTGTTTTGATGCAGACTGTATCTTGTTCAAGAATTTCTTGGACGATCTGCTCCAGACCTCATTCCATCCTTCTTTGTTATTCATAGAAGCTTGTTTCAATGAATCTCATATTTGACTAAGGACCCTCTTAAGTTCATCCCAAGTTGTACTCTATCCATCTATTCCGGCATACAGATCAATTGGGGAGATTGGCTCAGTCAAAATCATGTTTATGGAACCTTTTTCAGGTTCTTTTAAATATTCTTTCAGGATTGTAATGTTCTGTTCCTTGAGGTTCTTCTCGAGCCACTCTTTAAAGAAGAAACACTTATCTATAGTGTGCCCAAGAAACCGGTGGTATGGGCAATAATTTGGTTCGTTCTTCTTATCCACCTCTTTGGGTTTTCTTGGATCAGGTTGTTTGAATTCTGGTTTCTTCATTAGGTTTTTGAATATTTTAGGTATGGCTTCATCCTTGAAATAATATACAACTTTCTATCGCTTTAATAGGGATATTCTTTTACCCATTGTTTGAGGTGATCCCTCATGAGATGGCAGCTGGCTGGATTGACTATTCTGTTTCTGAGAGTACTGCGACAAAGACTGGCAATGTTCTTTTGAATATATCTTTATCAGCTGCTTTCCTTTATCGACAGTCGCGACTACTCTTAATTTCTACTCGAACACTATGGTCACCTTATCCTTTTCATGAGGCTGCATGTGCTTCATTTCTTCTTGAAGACTGTTGGTTTTACTGAGTAGCTTCTCGAAGGATTTGATGGTGAGTCCCTTAAGCATGAAAGCTACTAGCCCATGAAGGCTCTTGAGTAAAATCTCAATCGCTTGATGTTCCTGTAGCTGAGGTTCATATTTCATGCAAAGGTTTCTCCACCTCAAAATATAGTTTGCCAAAGTTTCACTGGGCTTTTGCTTCTCCAGCATGAGCTCTCCAATAGACACACGATGTTGCGCCTCGACAAATCTTTTCACAAATAACTGTTCGAACTCAAAAAATGTTCTAACTGTCCCGTTGGGCAAGTCAGCGTACCAGTCAAAAGCAATTCCTGACAAGCTGCTACCGAATTGCTGGCAGAGTAGAGCTTCATTATTCCTCGTGTTGTCACAACGGGCTCGAAGATGTGCTATATGTTGTCTCAGATTTCTGGTCCCGTCAAGTATTTTGAAGTTTGAGGCCACAAAACCCTTGGGGAGAGGTATAGCATCAAACTCCTCCGGGTAAGGTCTACCATTCAAAATTGATGCACCGCATTTGGATTAGGCTAAGGCGTCCGGCACTTGTTCAACCATTTGCTTGAATTCCTTCTCTGGCATGGCACCTGATGGAGAATCTTTCTTTGGTTGTTCAACTTTATCTGCTGAAGTAGCCTCTCTTCTTTCATCTGTGATGTGTATGATTTCTGGCTGATTAATCTCTGGAGAAACCATTCTCGGTGCTTGTGAATGCCCTTGAATGGTGGCCTGTTGACCTCATTTTTGGTTGAGGTTTAGTTTGTCCCATTTAGTAGCCTAGGGTTTAGCCAAAGGACCTTTCCTGTTGACTATTCCTAGAAAACTAGATATGGAACCCTCACCATTAGAAATTCTACACTCTTCTCCACTCAACTTGAAGTTTCACATATTGTTCTCAACCTCTAAATACTTAGTAGGTGGGGTCACTGTGGGGAAAACTCAGGATGAGTCACCCTTAGGATTGCTGGACCTTAGGGTTAACCTTGGGTGTTTGTCCGGAGCTAAGGCACTCACTACACTCATCTACACTCATCTACACTAACAATCACTCACAACCCTGAACTCAAATTTCTAGCCTAGATCCCTTGATCTTTTGGGATACTCATGTAGATGGTCCCCCAAACCTACTAGCCCTAGGGTTATGGTTTAGCTAAGACCACTATGTAAATGACCCAAAATGGGGTTTCGTTTGGTCCATGGCTTATTGGTGATGATTGGTACCTTAACTCTACCAAAATAGCCATCTTGGCCTTTTACCCCTAGAACACCCCCTAATTACCAAAATACCCCTCTTTGACCCAAAATCCCAAAAATTCCAAAAATTCGCAGAAAATCCCAAATATTCTTATTTTATTTCTTTCAACTACCACATGACCCAATTTGGCCAATTTGACCATCTTTAACCAAAATCCCCAAGTTGCCCTTTAAAAACCTAAATTTCCCCAAATCCATCTCAAATATCCATCAATTTGATCTTAATTGACCCCAATTTCAATCCTAAACTCAAATTCACTTTTGATATGACCAAACTAAACCATATCCAAGCTCAATTGGTCCATGATTTGAGCCCAATTTTGATTTGAGTCAAAACCCCAATTTTGACCATATGACCTAATCTCACAAAATTGAACCCATAGTCTAGTTAATTGGCCTCCATTAATGTTGAAAAATCTTTATAACATTCCTATACATCAAAGCAACCATCAATTGACCTTGGTGAAGCCTCATATCCATTTGATTTTGGCCTAAATCCAAAATTTCCAAATTTAGCCCCAAATTGATCAATTGGCCTTGGTGAAGTCTCAAATCCATTTGATTTTGGCCTAAATCCAAAATTTCCAAACTAGCCCCAAATTGGCTAAGTCCCCAAATTTCACCCAATTGATTGCCTTAACCTCCAAATTGACAACCAATTCATGTTCAAAACTCTTCATGAGGTCCCTCTTGACCATTTATAATAATTAATTTGGAATTAGCCCAAGGCTAACCCAAGCAAGACCCAAGCCTAGCCCAACATGACCAAATTGATTAAAGTTCAAAATTCCCTCAAATTGACCCTCCAATTGAGCTCAAAACCACTTCCATCCTTCACCAAAGTTGTCCCTTATGATCATATACACCAAATTCAACAACTATTTGGGCCAATTGACATGGTTAACCTAGCCCAAACCTCACCCACTTGGACCCATGCACTAAATGTGACCTAACCACCTTAAAGCCACCAAATTAACTCCCCCACAGCCATTATCTTAGTGACCAGTCCAAACACCATGAAACCACCTAAATAAAGCCATGGACCAAAGGTCTGGACTTAGTGACCAGTTCGAACACCATGAAATCACCTAAATCAAGAAATGGACCAAAGGTCACCCAAATTAAGGGATCGACTTAGTGACCAGTCCAAACACCATGAAATCACCTAAATCAAGCCATGGACCAAAGGTCCCCCAAAGTTGGACCCATGCACTAAATGTGACTTAACCACCCTAAGGCCACCAAATTAACTCCACCACAGCCATTAGTTGGACTTAGTTCAGTCCAAACACCATGAAATCACCTAAATCAAGCCATGGACCAAAGGTCCCCAAAATTAAGGGATCTATTTCCAAAAATGCACATGCTTAAGATATCTTTGCCAAATCCAAACACATTTGCATTAAATTGTTGTGATGGATTCCTATGGCAAAAATAACCTAAATCAAGCCATGGACCAAAGATCCCCCAAATTAAGGGATCTTATTTCCAAAAATGCACCATGCTTAAGATATCTTTGCCAAATTCAAGCACATTTGCATTAAATTGCTGTGATGGATTCCGCTGGGTTCCCTGAGCTCCTAGCCACCTCCCCCTGGCCGACCGGCTAGCCTAGTGGCCGGAAAAGCCCAAAATCGAGAGCCACTCCCATGGCACCTCACCCAAATAAAACCTNCCACGGTTTAAATGAAATTATGGAACTCATTAAGTTGAGTTTAGTAAGTTCATTTGGACTAACTGAATCCAAATGAAAATAGTGGTGCGGGAACCAGGGAACCATAGGATCCTAACCGGTGTCGCTCTATTCAACTTTAATATGCCCTCATAAAATTTAAAAAAATTGAACCATAGGGCCACCTGATTTGACATTATAAATTGACACACTAGAAAACTCAAACTCGTTATGGCAAGGAGCTTGGGACTAGTATGGTGGGCAGCACGGTCATCTTCAACAGCAAAACTTGTCTTGCCCAGCTAAACCAATCTTCCTTCCTTAGACTTAAACAACAAAGCCATAAGACTTCGAGGTTGCTTGCTTATGCAATGTAAATCCTCACCTTATCTTTAGGCCTTTGTATAATAGCCCTGCTATTTAATATAAGCCCTAACTTGTCTTAGGATTTCGGGGTTATTATTTTTCACGACCTAAATCCTCACATCTTCTAGGCTATTTGCATGAACGTTTCACACAAATGTATGTCCTAACTAATAAAATTGGCAGGATGAAACACCTAAATATTTCTCCTCAAAACTGAAGCCAAACATTAGGATAGCTTGGGAAGTCACCGGGGTTCTCCTTTGAATCCATGACATCCTCTAGTTCTTCCTCGTTTGAACTCTACAATAAAATGTTCTAAATTTGAACCAATACCCTTTCAAGCCTCTACGCCTGATTTTGTTGATGAGTCCTACCCTTTGAAATTATTTGAAGATAATATTTCTTGATTTTTATCGAGAGTCGTCTTAGGTGACTTTGGTCATTTAAGATGTAATTAATTATAGGGGCTTGCCCTTATAGATAGCATGTCCGAACCCAACTTTATATAAATCCTATTTAATCCTTTATATTAAATAGGGGAACTTATCGGCAAATACAAAGGTTTCCCAGACCAAACGGACGTCATACTTTCCTTAGTTTATTTGATCGAGCCTCATCCTCAAGTCTTGCATTTTTCCTTCGGGATAGATACAGGATCTGAGGTACCTTGCTCTTTCATTTTAAATTATGAAAAATATGGGGTCAGTTTGATTTCATTTTTCAACGTCCTTCCGAAGCGGGCGATGGGATTTCGATTCCGGTGACCGACAACTTCTTACGGGCAACTCTCCTCCAACCATAAAATAACGCCGACAAGCACATTTGAAGGTTGGTATAAGACAACCCCATGCACTTGACACTGGTGACATTTTCCCGCTGTCTCCATGTAGTTGGACATCATTGCTGGCCAATAATATCTGAGTCTTTTGATCTTCATTTTCATCTTTGGCTCTGACTGGTGAGTGCCACACAATCCGACATGTACTTCCTTGATAGTATTCTGCAATTCAGTTTTGCTAAGGCATTGTAGCCACATCTGATTGAACGATCTTCTATAGAAGAAATCACCTAATAGAGCAAACAAGATATCCCTTTTTGTGATGTGATGTGCTTCAGACTTGTCTTCTGGTAGCTTTCTAGTCTGCAAATATTTAATCAATAGTTTACGCCAATCTTCGTTGATATTTGCAACCGCATTTATTGTTTCTTCTTTTCTAAACTTGTGTAGATTTTTATGGTCAATTTGAGACAAAACCTATCTTCCTTGTACTGTGATTTCAATAGAATCCTCCAGGAGACATGCTAATTCTTTAGCAAGTTTTGCTAGTGCATTAGCATGGGCATTTTCTCACTGAGGAATCTAATAGAAAGTCACATTGGGAATCTATTCCAACAGCTTCATCATGTAACAGTGTTATTCTGCTAGTCTTGGTTTCAAAATTTTGTATTGTCTAGTAACTTGATGGATGACAAGTTGAGAGTCGTCGTAGATGATAATATCTATTATGTCCATTAAAATTGCCAACTCTATCCCTGTGATTAAGGCTTTGTATTCTGCTTCGTTGTTGGTGCACGACTCTATCAGGTGATATGAGAACCTCAACATACCTTTATCTGGCGTGATAAAGATCAAACTGATACCTGCTTTGCCTAGTTATTGCCCGAGCCTTTCTCTTTTTTGGCTCGTGAAGCACCGTCGAAGTACATTTCCTAGCGTTGTGCACTGGAGGATTCTATTTATAGCACTTGTTCACCTGGTAGTTCGATGTTGAGAGGGGACCCTGCTGGCAGTGGGTGTGCAACGAGAAAGTCGGCTAGAATTTGTCCCTTGATAACACGGAGGGGAACAAAAGTTATATCAAATTGAAACAAAATCATTGACCATCTTTCTAGATGTATGGAGAGTGTTGGTCGGGTCATCAAATATTACAACGGATTAACTTTTGAGATTAGGGTAATTTTATGAGACAGCATGCAATGTCTATGCTTTTGGGCGGCAAAAATTAGTGTCAGACAATGCTTCTCAATAGGTAGATACCTCATCTCCATCGATATTAGACAAATACTTAAGTAGTAAAGTGCATATCGTTGACTTGGACTAAGAAGGCTCCAAGAGAGTCATCCAATGTCGCGGTATAAAGTATCAAAGGTTTCCCTGGGATAAGGGCTGCCAAAACAGGAGGTGTCATTAAATATTGTTTAACATCCTCAAGGCCCGCTGACATTTCTCTTCCTAAATGAATTTAGCGTCCTTTTTAATTAATGCAGAGAAGGATTGATAGCTACCTGATAGATTAGAGATAAAGCGTCTCATATATGCCAACTTCCCTTGGAAGGAACATAATTGTTTCAAAGTTTTAGGTGGAGGCATTTCCAAGATGGCTTTAATCTTATCTGGGTCGATCTAGATTCCCCCATGATAAACAACAAATCCAAGAAACTTCCCAAAGGTAACGCTAAAGGCACACTTTAAGGGATTTATTTTAAGTTCTTGTCGTCGTAACCGTTTGAACACGATCCTCAAATCACACAAACGGTCTATTTCTCATTTCCTATTGAATTAACTTTTGTACATAAGGAGAAAATTAACCAAAAGGAAATTCCATTAATTCATTAGGATCATCATCCAAATTTACATGATTTTCAAGATTAGTAGAGGTAGAAGCACGTTAAAATTTGATCAGCTTTAAACCAACACTATAGACTTCCTTGACCTCCAAACTCTTGGCTTTTTGAGGGAGGATAAGAGTAAGAGTCATAGTAGTCACATAGTGGTTTATCCGATCATACATTGTTTCATATTCACTTTTCTTCATATCTTGTAAGGATATCTCGTACCGAGGTTTCTTCTGTTTCGTCATCATTATTTCATCTTCAGAACTTTCTTCATCACCAATGTTGATGGTTGGCTTAGTCTGTTTAACAATTAGATTGATTCTTCCTCGTCCATGTCCCCGGCCTCGACCTCAGGTGCACGAACCAAAAGAAGCTCCACCAATTTGATGTAGAAGGGTGGCAGAAGATCGCTGTTGGAGTTGAATGGCCTCCTTTTTGTGATTTTTCCGAATCTTCATTTGTGTTTGTTGGAATCTAGCGTGAGAAGACAATTTTCTTTAGTGATGCGTAGTATGCAACATCTTCTGTGAGAATCTCCTGGATCTACCAAAACTCTGGATAATACAAATCTGCCGATGTTGACGGAGATGTAGAGTGGTCAATTGTGGTCGGTGGTACCAAGCAGCAAATCTTCATCTGTGAAGGTTACTCCTGACTGTTCTTTCAATAAGCAAACTTCATCTGATGATGTGCTGGCCAACTGAGCTAGACAAATCTCTGGGTCAAGCAAAGCTGTAACCAGAGCTTCTCTCATGTCCTTTTAGAGGATCAGAGCATCATAAATGCTTAGTCGGGCCGGAAACTTCCTAAGATGAGCTAGCAAGTTGTAATCCAATTTGTATGACCTTCCACTTCTCTCTTGACTTTGTGGTTCTTCCATTGACAGAGGTGGAGGTAATTCCTCTCAAGTTACTATTTATTTTCCTTTGTATGTAGGAGCTATCGGTTGGGGCAATACTTTCCCACTTCTTAAGTTTATTTTCTTAATTTCTTCTTCTTGAGGTATGTTGACCTCACTTTTGTTTGAGGTTTAGTTTTTCCTCTTTACTAGCCTAAGGTTTAGCCATAGGACTTTCCTATTGACTATTCTTAGAAAATTAGACATGGAACCCTCACCATTAGAAATTCTACACTCTTCTTTATTGAACTTGAAGTTCCACATATTGGTGCTAACCTCTAACACTTAGTAGGTAGGGTCACTATGGGGGAACTTAAGATGAGTTACCATTAGGACTGTTGGACCATAGGGTTGACATTGAGTGTTGGTCTAGGGCTAAGGCACCCACCTACAATCATTTACACTCACAATCACTCACTACCCTAAACCCATAATTTTTAGGCTCTCGTCCCTTGATACTTTTGGGAGACTCATGTAGGTGGCCCCATAAATCCATTAGCCCTAGGCTAGGGTTTGGCTAAGACCACTACATAGAGAACCCAAAATGGGGTTTCTATTGGTCCATGGCTTATTAATGGTGGTTGGTACTCCAATTCTACCAAGACACCCAACCTAGCCTATTGCCCCTAAATTCCTCTGAATTACCTAGATAACCTTGATGCCCTTAATTTGGCCAAAATATCCAAATCTACCTAAAATACCTAACTTGGTTCAAAAATCATTTCTAACACCACGAAAACACCCAAACTACCCAAAATGACCAAAATTGGCCAAATTACTAAAATATCCCTCCTTACCCCAAAATTCCAAAACTTCTAAAAAATCCCAAAAATTCCCAAAACCTCCCAAATATTATCAATTTCATTTTTCTCAACTATCACATGACCCAATTTGGCCAATTTGACCATATTTAATCAAAAACCCCAAATTGCCCTTTAAAGGCCCATATTTTCCCCAAATAACCTCAAATGTTTATCAAATTGGTCTCAATTTACCCCAATTTCAATTCTAAACTCAAATTCACCTTTGATGTAACCAATATAGACCAAATTATAGCTCAATTAGTCTGTGATTTGAACCCAATTTTGGCCCCATGATTTTGTTCCACCAAATTGAACCCATAGTCCACTCAATTGGCCACAATTTGTGTTGAAAAACCTTCATAACATCCACATACATCAAAATTGACTTTCAATTGGCCTTGGTGAGACCTCAATTTCATTTGATTTCAATCTAGGTCCGAAAGCCCCAAATTGGCCATGTCTTAAAATCTCACGAAATTTNGTTCAACCCTTTTCAAAATTAATTAAGACACTCACTTAGGCCTTAAGGGCTTAGTGGTGACTTAGGCTAAATTAAAAATTGACTAAAAAAAGGATTAGAGAAATAAACATAGTTATATCGAACATCCTTGAAACACCACTAAGCCCAATTAGGATTAAAATTTGGCTAAGTGTTTAAATTACACTAACTTGCCCCTTTAAGGGTCTTAACCCACATAATTCTTAAATTGAATGACAAATGATAATTACTCCTTTTTCCTAGGGATAATTGAAACATCAATGTTCACTGAGTAATAAGGGTAGTTACAGGATGAACCTTTGAGCAACATAATGAGTTTAAATGGACTCGGNTAATATGAATCAATTTATTTGATGTTTGAAACACAAAGGGGTTAATTGGTAGAAATAAATCTCCCTTTCTCNTTAAGGATATATTTTGAAAAATTAAATGTGATAAAAATCTGTTGAGTGGATTCTCTCATTTTCAGAGTTTCTCAATCTTTGTGCGTGCAACACAACCATCTTTATCTGGATTAACTCTCTTCACATCCCCGCGGAATTTTTCATTCTACATAAAACCCTACAAAGCTTTACAAATCTTCTTCAACAAAATCAACCTTTATACATGACACACTTCTGTAAATTCAACACCACAAGCTCTTTGTAAATTTCAAATCTCATTTTTGAATCAGTACCTAAATTATGATTCTTATCTTTCAAGGTTGATACCTAAATTTTGACTCTCTCCTTGAGATTGATACCTAAATTTCAATCCTCACATTTTCGAGTCAGTACCTAAATTATGATTCTCATCTTTTGAGGTAGATACCTAAATTTTGACTCTCTCTTTAAGAATGATACCTAAATTTCAATCCTCACATTTTTGAGTCAGTAATTAAATTTTGATTCTCATTTTTTGAGATCGATACCTAAATTTTGACTCTCTCATTTAGATTGATACCTAAATTTCAATCCTCACATTTTCGAATCAGTACCTAAATTCTGATTCTCATTTTTTGAGGTCGATACCTAAATTTTGACTCTCTCCCTGAGATTGATACCTAAATTTCAAATCTCATTTTTAAATCAACCCCTAAATTTTGATTCTCATCTTTTGAGGTCGGTACCTAAATTCCGACTCTTACTTTCTTTTCAGAATTGATACTTAAATTTCAATTCTGACCTTGGGGTTAGCACTTACGTATTGATTCACATCCTCTATAAATCTCTAAAATTTCATAACTCAAAATTTACTCTCCAATCCTCAGCGAGAGTCCCTACTTCTTGACTTGATCAAATATGCACCTGCCAGTATCCCCGACGGAAAAAAAAAACACACACAACTCTACACATACTTCTAGGTCTATTGACTTAGGAGTTTGTAATGGTTTTTTATTGATCTCCTCGTCGGTCAACGCCAATATGCGCGGTGTGCTTGCCCAGCACACCAAGGGTCCATTTATTGACCTCACTTTTGGTTGAGGTTTAGTTTTCCCTCTTTAGTAGCCTAAGGACTAGCCATAAGACTTTCCTATCGACTATTCTTAGAAAACTAGATATGGAACCCTCACAATTAGAAATTTCAAACTCTTCTCTACTCAACTTGAAGTTCCACATATTGGTCCTAACCTCTAGCACTTAGTAGGTGAGGTCACTATGAGGGAAACTCAAGATAAGTCACCCTTAGGACTGTTGGACCTTAGAGTTGACCCTAGGTGTTGGTCTAGGGCTAAGACACTTTTTTGCACTCACAATCACTCATTACCCTAAACTCAGAACTTCTAGGCACTGGTCCCTTGATACTTTTGGGAGACTCCTGTAGGTGGCCCCTAAACCCATTAGCCCTAGGCTAGGGTTTAGCTAAGACCACTACATAGAGGACCCAAAATGGTGTTTCCATTGATCCATGGCTTATTTATGGTGGTTTGCAATCCAACTCTATCAAGATACCCAACCTACCCTATTGCCCCTAAATTCCCCCAAATTAACAAAATACCCCTCTTTGGCCCAAAATTCCAAAAATTTCATAAAATCTCAAAAATTCCCAAAACCCCACAAATATTCCCAATTTTATTTTTCTCAACTATCACATGACCCAATTTGGCCAATTTGACCATCTTTGATCAAAACCCCCAAATTTTCCTTTAAAGGCCCATATTTTCCCCAAACTACCTCAAATGTCTAGCCAATTAGCCTCAATTTACCCCAATTTCAATTCTAAACTCAAATTATCTCTTCATATGACCAATGAAGACTAAATCTAAGCCAATTTGATCCATTATTTGAACCCAATTTTGATTTAGATCAAAAACCCAATTTTGGCCCCATGACTTGCTTCCACCAAATTAAATCCATAACCCACTCAATTGGCCACAATTTGTGTTGAAAAATCTTCATAACATTCATACACATCAAATTCAACCTTCAATTGGCATTGGTAGGAACTCAATTTCATTTTATTTCAACTTAAGTCCGAAAGCCCCAAATTTTCCCCAAAGTGACCATGTCTCAAAATCTCACCAAATTGAGGGCCTTAACCCCAAAATTTCCACTCCATCCCTTCATTAAAAATATTCACAACACCTTACTTGATCATGTGGACCATTCAATTTGGACTTAGTCCAATGCTAACCCAACCTAGACCCATCCTAGCCCAACATGCCCAAATTGGCCAAATCTAAAAAATCCCTCAAATTCACCTACCAATTGAACTCAAAATCACTTCAAACCTTCACCAAAAATCTTCTTAAAAATCATCTACATAATGTTGATAAATTAAGTGGGTCATTTGACATGGCTAACCTAGCCCAAATCCAAGCTTTGATCACTTGAACCCACATTGACCTATGCATTAAAGATGGCCTAACTACCCCAAAGTCACCAAATTAACTCCACCTCAGCCATTGTTTAGACCCTAAGACCGAGCCAAAACCCATATAACCACCTAAACTAAGCCATGGATCAAAGGTCCCANCCCAAGGCTAGCCCAACCTAGACCCATGTCTAGCCCAATATGCCCAAATTGACCAAATTTCAAAAATCCCTCAAATTGGCCTACCAATCGAACTCAAAATCACTTCAACCCTTCACAAAAAATCTTCATAAAAATCATCTACAAAATATTGATCATTCAATTTGGTAAATTTACATGGCTAACCAAGCCCAAACCCAAATTTTGATCACTTGAACCCATGCATTAAGCATGACCAAACCACCTTAAAGCAATCAAATTAACTCCACCTCAGCCATTGGTTAGACCCAAAGACTGAGCCAAAACCCATCTAACCACCTAAACTAAGCCATGGAATAAAAATCCCCCAAATTAAGGGATCTTATTTCCAAAAAATGCACATGCTTAAGATACAATTACCAAAACTAAACCCAATTGCATTAAATTGCTTTGACAGATTCCCCTTGATGCCCTGAGCTCCTATCCACCTCCCCCTGCCATGGCCGGTCGGCCTAGTCGCCGGAGAAGCCAAAATCAAGGGTCACCCTTTCTTGAATTTTACCCAAATCAAACCTAGAGGCTAGCTCAGCCAAATTAAATTGTAGAGCTCCTCTGCCCTCCATCTAAGCACCACAATGCACCCAAACATTTGCCCTGAGAGCTACCCCATGGCCATTTTTATAAAACTTCACCTCCACGGGGGAGGTGTGCTAAAACTTTTCTCAGAGAGAGCTTCCCAAATCACTCACAGAGCTTCTTTGAAACCTCCACAACCCATTACAATCACTTCATTGCATTGATTCCGCTTGTGTAACCCTAAATTTGAGCTTGAAAATTAGGGTAAAAATAGGGCATCCTTGCCACACCTTGACAACAATAAGAGAAGACAAATTCCCATCAAATTACCCTTGAAAATAACCTCTATAATAGCTCTAGACCAACACCCAAAATTGGTCTTGATCGAAATCACACTTAGGCTTTACACCAAGACTAGAGGCTCAATTTTTAGCCTCCTTGGATACCAACAAACGTGCCAAGAACCTTTGATTGAAGCTTCAATTTTCAGAGCCAAGGTACAAAATTTCTCTTATTCTCGAGTCTATTTGAACTCTCAATTTGTTTTGAGTTGATTTCATGGCATCATAACTGTATGGATATGTTCTTCTAGTCTACATGAGCATTTAAGAAAAAATTCATCTAATTTGGATAAGAAATGAGAGAGATCTTAAGGCTAAAAGATGGACGGTTCTCGGGCTAGGCTATCGGGGACGATGACGGGGAGCCGTTCGATCGCGCTTGTATTAGATGGATGGTCGAGATCAAGCTGGACAGCGCTTCGAAACATAAACCGCGGGCCGAGTCAGCACTGAGGTGGATGGCAACTTTGAATGGGAGCATGCTGCGTGGAGCTTTTGAGCCGCCGTAGGTTGAGGTGGCGACGCAAATTTAAATAAATAAATAGGGATTTAATTAATTTGGAAAATGATCCCTAACTTGAAAAATTCATATCTTGATGTAGAAAAATCACAAAAATAAAATAAAAATACCCTATTGCTCAATGAACAGAGGAGAACAATGTGAAAATGATTTGGAATCCATTTGATGTATATTTTTTTAATTAATTAAATACTGATTTGAATTTTTTGATTCTTCATGCATATAGTAACCACACTATGGCTTGAAATTTTAGCATGTTGTTGCCTCTGTCTTAGGGAACATTCCTTGATTTTTTTAAAGTCAGAGAAGGCCACTAGACAAAGAATCATATTTTTCAAGTTTATATGCATTATTTACTTAAATTAATCATGAAAATTAGCATGTTGGTTAGAAAAATCGAAGAAAATTTTGGAAGGTTTACGATGATCAGAGAGCCCTTGGCAGAAGTCAAGTCATTCAAAATAAACCTAATTTTCACAAACCCTAAATCATTAAGATAATTGATTTTGAAAAAAAAACAAATAATAAACTGACTTGATTTTTTATCTCCATAGTTTTTTAAGATCTAGAAAACTCACCATAAAAATTTCAAAGCATTTTAAGTTCATTTGATAACTTAATTTAAATTTTCAAGTTAACATTTTTGGCACTAAAATAATTTTTAATAATTAAAATATAACTTGAAAAATTATAAAACTTATTTTTTTGAGTTCTTTGTGATTAGGGGTATTTTCTAAAAAAATGAGATTTAAAATAAAACTTGATTTTTAGCTTATTTTAAATATTTAAATAATTAAAAATCTCTAAAAATCACAAAAATAATAAAACTCATGAAAATATTCTAAATTGCTTCCTAAGCACTTAGGAATAATTATAATACTTTTCCTAATTTTCTAAATAAAGAAACTGAATTTCAAAGCTAAAAAATAATTTTTAAAGGCTAAAAATGAGTTTTCACTAAAAATAATTCCAATAAATTAAATAGAATTATAAAAAAATCATAAAATTTTCTCCTCTAAGTTCTCTGACCTAAGGAGGATTTTTTAAAAATATCAAACTTAACTTTCTCCATTTAAAATATTTTATATTTAATAAATACCCGACAACTTAAAATAATTCTTAAAATTCAAATAAAATTAAAAAAAAATCATGAAATTTGGTCCAAAGGCTTCTCTAGTCTAGGTGTATCTCTAGTAATAATTTCAAAGAATTAGGATTTACCTTAGTCAAGTTAGAAATTTTCTTTGAAAAATCCTATTTTTGCATGAAAATACTTATATAAATTAAATCAAATTTTCAAAAAATCTCATTTTCTCCTCTGATATCTTAATTGACCCATGAATGAGGTAGGATAAAATTTTCAAAGTTAATTGAATTGAATTTAACAAATTATGAAGTGTTAGAGCCTTAGGGGCAAATGTGTAATTTTGGAAATTTAGCCTTAATTAATATTTAGGTTTAATTCAAGGAGGGAAATAGGTAACCTCTGATCTTAATTTGGATGTATGAAACACATGAGGTTAATTGGTAAAAACCAACCTCCTTTCTTAGTTGAAAAGATAAGTTAATAAATTTCTAAATTATTAAAATTTGGAAGTTTATTAAAGTAAAATGAACCCAGGGCTTAGGGGTATGACTTTTGAAGTCAATAATTAATCAGTTTAATACCCTTACTTTAATTTTCAAGTAAAATTCAAATCACCAATCATGACCACTTAAAGCTTAACCTTTTCAAAATTAATTAAGATATTCATCTATGTCTTAAGGGCTTAGTAGTGACTTAGGCTAAATCAAGTTTCATTTAAATGAGGATTAGAAAAACAAACTCAAGACATCTTTCAAACACTACAAGCCTAATTAGTACTAAACTTTGGTTAAGTGTTCCAAAAACACTAACTTGCCTCTTTAAGGGTCTTCACCCACATAATCTTCAAAATTAAATTACAAATGATAATTAGCTTATTCTTAGGGATAATTGATACATCAATGTTCATTGAGCATTAGGGTATTTACAGGATGAATTATTAAGCAACATAATAAGTTTAAAAGAACTCGTGATTTTCCACCAGGCAGCGAGAGAATAACACGAACCTGCTTCTTTCTCTAGATCTGTTGGATAACTCGGAAATCTACCAAACTTAATATAAATTTCTTGTCAACGTCATCCTTAATTAAAATCCTAGGGACCCACCAAGATATGACATAGGGTTAGGAAAACTACCAAAACCTTACGTTTTTTGCCTCTACATGAACTACACTCACATGCATTTTAAGTTTCAGGTGGTGGGACAAGAAGACTCGTCAGGTACGCTTTTACAGTTTTCAACGTTGTCTTTCTTGTACTTTTATGCTTACATAAATTTGCATGCTAAACAATGATGTCACCCTACATGAAAACTAAAACTATCAGGATAGCCACAAAACTAAAACCAAAACCAAAACTTAAATTAACCAAGGTAAAATTCACCTTCATAACACTCAAAATATAAAATAACTCAAAATTTAATCACAAACATCACACAAAACTACAACTTCAACTAAATTCGGACATCTCTATCGGATGATCGGGAATTCCTCGAAGGAGGTAGCTTACGGTTGCTAGCGAGGCCTCCCACGGTCTAATGAAATTATGAAACTCATTATATTGAGTTTAGTAAGTTCATTTAGACTAAGTGAATCCAATAGAAAATTGTGGTACCGGAATGGGGGAACCGTAGGATCCTAACCGGTGCCGCTCTAATCAAATTTAAAATTTAAAGAGCTTCAACCATAGGGCCACCTAATTTGACATCATAACTTCACACAAGAGAAAACTTAAACTCACCATCGCAAGGAGCTTGGAGCTAGCATGGTAGGCAGCACGACCATCCTCAACAGGAAAACTTGTCTTCCCCAGCTAAACTAATCTTCCTTCCTTAGATATAAATAATAAAGCCATAGAACTTTGAGGTTGTTTGCTTATGCAACGTAAATCCTCACATTATCTTTAGGCCTTTGTATATCCCTGCTATATAATATAAGCCCTAACTCGTCTTAGGATTCTAAGATTGTCGGTTGTCACGACCTAAATCCTCACATCTTCCAAGCTATTTGTGTGATTGCAGCCTATTTGTGTGATAGTTTCACATGAATGTAAGCCCTAACTAATAAAATTGGTAGGATGAGACACCTAAATATTTCTCCCCAAAACTGAAGCCAAACATCAGGATAGTTTGGGAAGTCACTGAGGTTCTCCCTCGGATTTCAAAACTAAAGCCAAACATTAGGATAGCTTGGGAAGTCACCAAGGTTCGCCTCTGGATCCCCACATCCCCTAGTTCTTCTTCCTTTGGATTCTACAATAAAATGTTCCAAATTTGAACCAATCCTATCCCCTAGTTCTTCTTCCTTTGGATTCTACAATAAAATGTTCCAAATTTGAACCAATCCCCATTCACCCTAGTTCTTCCTCCTTTGGACTCTACAACAAAATGTTCCAAATTTGAACCAATCTCCTTTCACACCTATATGTCCGATCTCATTGAAAAGTCATACCCTTTAAATTCTGTGAAGATAATATTCCTTGGNAGAAATTCTACCATAGGGCCACCTAATTTGATGTTATAACTTGACACACTAGATAACTCAAACTTGTCGCGGTAGGAGCTTTGAGCTAGCTTGGTGGGCAGCACGGCCATCTTCAACAGCAAAACCTGTCTTCCCAGCCTAAACCAATCTTCCTTCCTTATACTTAAACAACAAAGCCATAGAACCTCAAGGTTGCTTGCTTATGCAATGTAAATCCTTACCTTATCTTTATGCCTTTGCATAGCCCTGCAATACAATATAAGCCCTAACTTGTCTTAGGATTCCGAGGTTGTCATTTGTCTCGACCTAAACCCTTACATCTTCCAGGCTATTTGTGTTATCATTTCACATGAATGTAAGTCCTAACTAATATAATTGGCAGGATGAAAAACTTAAATTTTTCTCCTCAAAACTGAAGCCAAACAATAGGATAGCTTAGGAAGTCGCTAGGGTTCTCCTCTGAATCCATGACATCCTCTAGTTCTTCCTCCTTTGGACTCTACAATAAAATGTTCTAAATTTGAATGAATCCCNGGATTCCGAGGTTGTCGTTTGTCACGACCTAAATCCTCACATCTTCCAGGCTATTTGTGTGTTCATTTCACATGAATGTAGGCCCTAACTAATAAATTTTGCAGGATGAAACACGTAAAATATNCTTTCACACCTCTATGTCTGATTTTGTTGAAGAGTCTTACCCTTTGAAATTCCTTGAAGATAATANGACATCCCCTAGTCCTTCTTCCTTTGGATTCTACAATAAAATATTCCAAATTTGAACCAATCCCCTTTCACACATCTACGTTTGATTTCTTTGAAGAGCCCTACTCTTTGAAATTCCTTGAAGATAATATTTTTTTGAGTTTTCTTTGGTGGCTTTGGTCATTTAGTGTAATTAACTATAGGGGCTTGCCCTTATAGGAAGCATGTCCAAACCCAGCTTAATATAAACTCAACTATAGGGGCTTGCCCTTATAGGAAGCATGTCCGAACCCAGCTTAATATAAACCTTATTTTATCCTTTATATTAAATAGACNAAACTTGTCGGCAAATACAAATGTTTCGCAGACCAAACAGACGTCATACTTTCCTTAGTTTATTTGAACGAGTCTTATCCTCAATTCTTGTGTTTATCCTTCGGGATAGATACATGATTTCAGGTACAATGCTCTTTCATTTTAAACAATGAAAAATATGGGGTCAGTTTCATTTCATACCTCAACGTCCTTTCGAAGCTGGCGACGGGATTTCAATTCCGGTGACCGACAGCTTCTTACGGGCAACCCCACAACCAAACCATCCCCGAAATAACGCCGACACTAAGCTAGCAAGATTTTCTACTTTATAATAGATATGAAATTAAGTTAAGTTCTAAACTAATTAAATCAAATTACTAAACACAAAATAATAGCTACTACCCTAAAATTTAAAAATAAAATATTAACTACCAAAAATGTCATAATAACAATAAAACTTAACGTCCAAAACAACACACAGATGCAAATGTAGCATGCTCAGACCACATAGTTCACATAATATTACAATCATAAAATGAATCTCTCAGTTCTACTCTTCATCCTCAGAATCACCACTGTACCATTTTTCTGCAAGCTCATAATCAAGATATCGAGGATATGGAGGAAATTGCTCTCCTGGTTCACCTCTAATCAGGCTTTCCAAAGATGAATGGAATTTCTCTTCATAATCACTCTTGCTTCTATTATAACTATTAGTATGATATGCAAAACACCCTAAATTTTGTACCTTATCAGTGGTAAAATTGATATTGTCCATCATCTTTTGCAATAACTCATCCTGAGTCTTGGTATCACCTCTAGATGTAGAAGCACAAGAAATAGATGATCGTGATGAAGATGCAGCAGACATCTGTAATCCATAACTTTTAGAAAATCCTCCTCTCCAGCCAAAAATTGAATGCTCAGAATAAGTCTTCACATTCACCTTCATGATGGGCTTTAGAGATAACATAACTTCCTCCCAACTATCATACTTCACTCCATTCTGCACGCATGATGAAAATATCAAGGAAGCAAATATCATACTTGCAGTAGTAGCAGCAGCAACTGAACTAATGATAGTGTGATAGATCAAAGCCCCTATGTTGATGGGCTTTCCCTCTTGAATAGAATACTTCAACGTTGCTCTCTCTCTAGTCACTTCATTGAGATGATTGGTCGAAGCAGACCAAAAGAAATGAAATAGTGCCAGGCTTTTGAAGGTGCACATAACTTTGAAGTTGGGAAATTTACTCTCCTCTCATTGGTAATCTTCCAAAATCGTCTCCCAATAGTCAAATATGAAATAATCTCGTCTAACTCCACTTCATTAGGACTATATTTCACATAAAAACGTAATGTCTTCGGTGATAAATGGTAAAATAAGTTGATTACCTCTAAAGTAAAAGGTACCAACTTCCCTCTAAACATAACTTGGTCTTCTTCAGCCTCTAAGAGATTTGCATAGAACTCCCTCACAACAAAATCACTATGACGACAGAGAAACAACAAAACTATTCCCATTGTCGATAGACTATCAGGTCTTTTACCTCTCCACATGGACTCTTGAAAAATTGCTCTTGGATCAATTTTCGTGATTGTAGAGCATCACTATATCAATCCTAAGCTTTTCAACTAACAAACTTGCTTGAATCAAATGGGCTCTTTCATCTACTCCTTTTCATTCTTGGTGTCATTCTACAAATTTGATATATTCCAAAATAACTTTAAAAATCAAGTTTAAATCACTAAACTAAACTTCCAAAAGCACTAACTAAACTTCCCAAGCAATTTCCATTGATGTTTCTTCACTTTTCACCATGAATAGTAAATTTTTGAAATCTTCCAAATGTGCTTAAAATATAAGGTGAAAATCCAAAATTATTGCATAGAAATAAAGCTCTTACCTTAAGAAACTTGGATCTAGCAAATCTCACTCGGTTCCACCAAGAAATCTTCAAATTCCACTTGCCCTAGCCCTCAAAATCACGATTTTGAGTTGGGGAAAATGATAGGAGGTGTTAAAAATGGTATTTTCAGACTTAAAATTCACTTTTAAACTTTTGCGAATCAGTTTTCATGAACCTGCGTTTAAGCGCGGGTAAGTGGCGCTTAGGCGTCTGCCTCTCGGGTTGGCTCATGCTTAAGTGTGAGATGTCGCGCTAAGGCGCCTGTGCATAATTTTTAAAATTTTTAATTCTAAGTAAAATGCACAATCATCCTAAGTAAACCACCCCTAAATGGTCTCATAGCACTTAAATGACTATTTTTACTTCCTATAACTCCCTTGTCTCTCAATATTCTCAATAATATTTAATTCAATTTGAGGCTGAAAAAAACACAAATTTTTACAAAAAACATATATTCATTCACAAATAAGTACAAACACATTTAAGACTTAGTTCTCTCTCCAAATAATATTGGATGAGAAAATTTTCCTAAGTACATAACACTTAACACACATTTACAATTAAACACATAAGTGACACAAACACTAAACATAAGACATAAAAACTAACACAATTAAAAACATGACTCCAAACACATAATTCCTAACACTTAACTTAATGCCACTCTTCATTAGATGGAACAAATTCTTATCTTTCAATAGTCTCTCCAGGAATATAAAATTGATAAAACAGATGGTGGTGACGAGCTCTAATACTATCATCTTCGATCTACTTCTCCTTAAGGAACACCACCTTATCTGCTTCCTCTATATAGCTGGTATGACTGAATTGCATCTTAAGTTATCACTCAATAAGTTCTAGATGAGCATGCAATTCAAGCACCTTAGTCTCTAATATAGATATAGTATTCTCCATCTTGTTGATCTTCTCCAATATTCCTTCAATACTAATGGCTAAGAAACTGTTATACATCTCCTATGCACTTTGGCTAATTAACTTCTTCTTCATGGCTTCTTCCTTCTTCTTCAAATCCATCTCCCATGAATACATTTTCTCTAAACCTCTATATTTCTTAGACTTTAGGGCTAAAAATAATCCGAGGTGAAATTCCTTCACAAACCCCTTCTATTTATAGGCATAATTCCCCCTCATAACTTCTAGGTGCGACTAGAAATTGCCAAGACACGTTTATTCCAACTAAATTGCAGTTACACCTTCTAGAAATTGAAATTTGCACATGTGATTAAACTGCCGCGCTTAAGCGCCAGTGCACATTTTTGCACCAGTCAACTTAACGTCCAAATTCTTATTCTAACATGTCTAGGTCACTAAATAAAGTCTGAAAATTATTACTAGCACATAATAAGCTTAAAAATACTACCCTAAATTTCTTAATCAGACTCAAAACAACAATCAAAGCAAAAACACACTGATAACAAANAAAATTCACCGCCACAACATTCAAAATATAAAACAACTCAAAATTTAATCACAAACATCATATAAAACCACAGCTTCAACTAAATTAAGATGTCTCTATCGGATAGGAACCCCTCGGAGGAGGTAACCTACGGTTGCTAACGAGGCTTCCCACGGTCTAAATGAAATAATGGAACTCATTAAGTTAAGTTTAGTAAATTCATTTGGACTAAGTGATTCCAATAGAAAATATGGAACTCATTAAGTTGAGTTTAGTAAATTCATTTGGACTAAGTGATTCCAATAGAAAATAGTCACAAACATCACAAAAATACAACTTCAACTAAACTAAAACGTCTCTATTGGAAGATCGGAAACCCTCGGAGGAGGTAACCTACGGTTGCTAACGAGTTTTCCAACGGTCTAAATGAAATTATAGGAATTCATTAAGTAACCTACGGTTGCTAACGAGACTTCCCACGGTTTAAATGAAATTATGGAACTCATTAAGATGGGTTTAGTAAGTTCATTTGGACTAAGTGAATCCAATAGAAAATAGTGGTGCCGGAATGAGGGAGTAACCTACGGTTGCTAACGAGGCTTCCCACGATTTAAATGAAATTATGGAACTCATTAAGATTGCCCTACGATTGCTAACGAGGCTTCTCACGGTTTAAATGAAATTATGGAACTCATTAAGTTGGGTTTGTGGACTAAGTGAATCCAATAGAAAATAGTGGTGCCAGAACGAGGGAACCGTAGGATCCTAACTGACCCCTCGGAGGAGGTAACCTACGGTTGCTAACGAGGCTTCCCACGGTCTAAATGAAATTATTGCAAACATCACACAAAATACAACTTCAACTAAATTAATATGTCTCTATTGGAAGATCGGGAAGAAACATCACATAAAACTACAACTTATTAAAAAGTCTCTATCGGAGATCGGGAATCCCTCGGAGGAGGTAACCTACGGTTGCTAACGAGGCTTCCCACGGTATCGGATGCAAAATTTAATCACAAATATCACCAAAAAATACAATTTTAACTAAATTAAAACGTCTCTATCGGAAGCATCACCAAAAAATACAACTTCAACTAAATTAAAATGTCTCTATTGGAAGATCGGGAATTATCACAAAAAATACACTTCAACTAAATTAAAACGTCTCTATTGGAAGATCGGGAACCTTCGGAGGAGGTAACCTACGATAAATATTCAATATTTCAAAATATAAGACAACTCAAAATTTAATCACAAATATCATACGAAATACAACTTCAACTAAATTAATATGCCTCAAAATTTAATCACAAACATCACAAAAAAAAAAAAATACAATTTCAACTAAATTAAAACGTACAACTCAAAATTTAATCACAAACATCACTAAAAATACAACTTCAACTAAATTAAAACGATCGGAGATCGGGAACCCTCGGAGGAGGTAACCTACGGTTTGCTAACGAATTTTCCCACGGTCTAAGTTGCTAACGAGGCTTCCCACGGTCTAAAAGCAAAATTTAATCACAAATATCACCAAAAAATACAATTTTAACTAAATTAAAACGTCTCTATCGGAAGGGAACCCCTCGGAGGAGGTAACCTACGGTTGCTAACGAGGCTTCCCACGGTCTAAATGAAATAATGGAACTCATTAAGTTAAGTTTAGTAAATTCATTTGGACTAAGTGATTCCAATAGAAAATATGGAACTCATTAAGTTGAGTTTAGTAAATTCATTTGGACTAAGTGATTCCAATAGAAAATAGTGGAACTCATTAAGTTGAGTTTAGTAAATTCATTTGGACTAAGTGATTCCAATAGAAAATAGTCACAAACATCACAAAAATACAACTTCAACTAAACTAAAACGTCTCTATTGGAAGATCGGAAACCCTCGGAGGAGGTAACCTACGGTTGCTAACGAGTTTTCCAACGGTCTAAATGAAATTATAGGAATTCATTAAGTAACCTACGGTTGCTAACGAGACTTCCCACGGTTTAAATGAAATTATGGAACTCATTAAGATGGTTTAGTAAGTTCATTTGGACTAAGTGAATCCAATAGAAAATAGTGATGCCGGAACGAGAGTTGGGTTTAGTAAGTTCATTTGGACTAAGTGAATCCAATAGAAAATAGTGATGTCGGAACGAGTTAGTAAGTTCATTTGGACTAAGTGAATCCAATAGAAAATAGTGGTGCCGGAACGAGGGACCTGGGATCCTAACCGGTGTCGCTCTAATCAACTTTAATATGCCCTCATAAAATTTAAAGAAATTCTACCATAGGGCCACC